>BMAC01000295.1:715241-735878 GCA_014905375.1 Phtheirospermum japonicum | reverse complement strand
TATGATAGATATCATCCCATTTAACAGAGACATATCATCGTATATCGATATTCACATATCATCATATATAAATTTCAAAAAAATCATCACAACAAAACCAACACATCAACAGATTCAAAAAATCTCCAAGAGTAAGAAACAAATCCTATAGTTTGTTTTCACAATAATATGAAAACGAAGTCAAATTAACCAAAACTCGTGAACAAACATATAACATTTTCATAAAAAAACAGTCATTACGATTACAATAGAAAAAGATCGAATAGAAAACATATTTCATAAATAATAAAAAACACAATTGGACAATAAAAATTAGCCATCTCCCTATTCTGTCATATATGAAGAAAACCTAACTGTCAATTAAATTTGAACTAAAAGAACTAGAACTTAAAGAATGCAGTAATGGTGGAAGCTTTGAACTCGTATTTGGACTAACAACTATGAAACTCAAACTCTAAGTTGGACCGACACTCGGATGAACAACATAACCATCTCCGACAAATATAGAAATACCGTCTTGAAAAAAATAGTACAGAATGAAAAAAATAATGACATTACAGAAAATAATATATAAAATTACAGAAAAATACCTGCAGACTTTCTACGGCCTTCTTAGTTTGTGACTCAAGAATTTGTGCTCGATTTCTTTTTCCTTTCGCTTGGTTGCGCTTCTTCTCAAGTACACTCTTCTCCCTTTTATTCCGCTTACCTTTCTCACGACAACTTTGAGGATTTTGAATAACACCACTAAAAAATGGATCAACACAGTCATCAAAATAAATGGGGCTGACTTCACATATAACACTACATTTAGCACTTTCAAAAGCTTCTTCACACATTGATCGATCTTCAATATTTTCTTCACTTGCTAAAATCAGCTTTTGAAACTTTCTATTCATTTGAATCCTCCATAATGAGCCCGCCATCGATTTGTTCGAAGAATCAAATACAGAAACATCATCTAAAACAAAATTACTAACAATATCATTACGGCATCTTTTTGCAACATATCTCTCAGGAATGGCACAAACACAATGTATATTCATTACACGCAAACAATGACAACACAAAGTACTAACCTCAAAAAATAGCTTGCACGTGCAAGATACCGACAAATCTTCAGTATTGAAAGTCACTGCTTGTTTTATCACATCCCTACTCTCAACCCATATATGATATGTCATAGAGAAAAAAGATTGATAACATGCAACTCCTTTCATAAGTTGATCTTCAAATAAAGAGAAAGCTTCAATGTATACACATCTCTAGCATGTAAAACCAACTTCACATCATTTAAGGCCATAGACGGTGTACCTAGAATGCAACATACATCTTCTCCATTCTCTTTAATCCTCCACTCAGGCACAACTCCGATGAACATCTTGTAGAAATTGCAAAGCCCATTCGTCTTACATAATTTTCTTGTAAGCGCGTGATTTGTGCTCTCACTTCTTTGAGAAGATAATGCCACCAGAAAACCAATACTTGTTGAACGTAGGACACCATTTTGATCATATATGATAAAGCCTTAGTAACCAAGAATTATCTTGGCATCCGTAATTTGTAACCATCCTGAAAACATAGGAAATCATACATTACTGCCACATATCATCACATATTACTACTACATATCATCACATATTATTGGTACATATCATCAGCAAAAACCAAACCCGATCTTTCAGTTATCATTTGACATTAATGATACATATCATCAAACACCCTAGCCACATGTCATCACATATTACTCCCACATATCATCAGCAAAAATAAAAAATCCTGACCCTAGAAAATGAAAAGCTCAACCCTATTGAATCTATGTCATATATCATCACATATTAGATACACACATCATCACATATTAGATCCACATATCATCTAATATACTGGCATATATCATCAGCAAAAATCAAAATCTTGGTCTCTGAAAAACATATCATCAAATATTAGAGCCACATATCATCTTATACTATAGCCAAATATCATCATATATAGATGTCCACATATAGTGAATAAAGATTAACACATAATTTAAACACACACACACATATATATACACACACACACACACTAAACATACATATTCATCGTAAGAACAAGAAAATAAATATTTACTTACTTGTAGTAGAATTGGAATTCAGCTTATGTTTCCACATACTTGAGAAAATAGTTGGATAAGTCTATAAAACCTTTTTGACTTCTTAGCGACCTGATGTTTTTCTTTGAGTTTTCCCTAATATGCCATACACAGAGTCAATGCCGAGTCATTGGAAAAATCTTGCAAATAGCAGTAGCCATGGCAGCAGATTGTTCAGTCATAATTGTAGTTAGATGCTTACAGCCCATAGATCTTAAAAAAGCACCAAACAACCACTCAAATAACTCGATTCTCTCATTCATTAAAAACCCGCATCCATACATCACATGCTTACCATAATGGTTCATAATGACAAATGGACCACAGATCATATCATATTTGTTAGTGCGATATGTAGTATCATGCACCAACAAATTGCCGAATAACTCGTAATCCGGCCGCATACGCCCATCTCTCCAAAAAAAAACTACACAACCTAAACTCACTATCCAACTCAAATTCGAAGAAAAACTTCTCGTTAACTTGCCTATTTTTAAAATTTTGAATTAATGTGTTGGAATGAGTACCATCAAATACGTTCGATTTACTCAATGCATTATATGCATCTCTAAGGACTAAGACCTAAAAAAGGTGAACCATCAGACTGATTTCTCAAAATTCGTACACCATCAGCCACACCAACACCACTTTTTTTGTCTCTTTAAGATAAGCAAGTTGAGTCGGACAAATCTGCCGATGAGATGGAAGAAGATGACTAGAGATAGGTGGACATAACGCATGGTTGTGCTCGTTTTTATGTGCAGTAACAACCCACAAACCACTACGATCAATATCAAACTGAATAAAAGGACAGTCTGTTCTAACATCTAGTTTGGTATAAGACCAATTTTTTTTAAAACTTGTTTCTTACCAGCCTTAGAACAAAGAAACATTTTCATCGAAAGTGAGCCATCAACCCTCTTCCTATCCTTCCTCTTCCTAACACTAAACCCATCCCTATACGCATGATCATTGTACAAATTATAAACCTCGTCAAGGGAATTTACTATAATGCCAACCAAATCATCATCGCGCATTACTCTTTCGAGTGACTGTATATCACCAATAATAGAATTCACTACATAAAATAAAAATAAAACAAACCAAAAAGGAAAAATCATACAAATATTAATCACATATTACTACCACATATCATCATATATTATTGAGACATATCATCATATATTACCGCCACATATAATCACATACAAATGTCACACATCTTAACATTTAAAAACCACATAGTACTGCCACATATCATCATATATTACTTTCACATATCATCACATATTATTACTCGTATATCATCACATACAAATTTCGCATATCATCATCTAAGTACAAATATCATCACATTCTGCTTTCACATATTATCATATATTGTTTTGCCGTATCATCACATATTATTGCTCGTATATCATCACGTACATATTTCGTATATCATCACATCTAACTACACATATCATCACATTCTGCTTTCACATATCATCATATATTGATTTGACATATCTTCACATATTATTGCTCGTATATCATCACATACAGATTTTCACATATTATCATATCTAACTACATATATCATTACATTCTGCTTTCACATATCATCATACGTTACTTCCATATACCATCACATACAGGCTCACATATCATCACATACAGACTCACATATCATCACATATTCCCTTCATGAAATCGTAAAAGGAGAAATCATAAACATGTAATTGAACTATTTTCATGAATGTTCGAACTCGCACCAGAAACCGGAATATTTGCAGGAGAGACACAAATCGGAAGAACTGTAGCAACAAAAGTAGAAATAGCACAAACCTAATTGAATCAAAAATAAATCAACTTCAAAAATAACTTACCCTCGAACCAATTCACATTCATTGGAACCTCTAACAGATTCACGTCCACTGGATTTGAAGGATTTGTTTATTGGCGGTGGAGCAGTGCTTGTTTTGGCAGTAATTTGAAGCCAATTCGATGAAAATCGAAGAAAAATTCACAATTAGTTGTTGTTAAAATCGATGGGGATCACCGGTGCTGTTAAAATCGATGAGGATTGACGGTGCTATTAAACTTGATGGGGATCGACGATGATGGGTTATTATTCGGATGAAATTGCTGGAGTTTTTGGAGATGAATTTTAATGTGAAGCGTGTGTGATGAAAATAAGATTTCATAAACAGACTGAAAAGAGCGTGAGAAATTCTGTAGTTGGATTTTATATGTGGGACTGGGTACACCTTACAAGGTGCACCTGAATCCATCTAATAATTTGCCGAAGAAAGAGGTGTTTAATAGATCTATGAATTTATACTATAAGTTAAAACTAAATGGAATGACATTTTTTCTACTATTTTAGTAAGCGACAAAAATCTACTCGACCGTATTCACATTTAAGCTACATAAACAATTACTTCTGGTTCATAAAAAATATTAAAAATAATTATTTCAAAATGAGGGATAATGGAAATTAACATCCTTGACATGACATTCGAAAACAAAAGGAAAAAAATATTTTATCAGCATAATAAAATTTTCCAATCACGAATTAAAATCAAAGGCAAGTCAAGTCCCAATTATTTCTAAAATCTTTTCAAATCATTCTCATGGAAAATCACACATATACATGTGGCCAAGTAATTATAGCATCAATTTCATGAACAAATATTTAACATAAGCTACTTTCTAATCAAATCTCAGAGACGAAGGGTTAAAGTTTTAAATAAAAAAATCAAGGTATTTAGTATTGTTTATTTGCTAAATACACAATTATACATATAAGAAATAAGCACTGATTGGCACGATAAATATATATGAAGAAAATGATTGAAAATTCATATAGTTCTTGAATGAAAATTGGCCCTTCAGTCTGCAAGAGGAATCATAGGTCCAATACGAGTTCTTCAATAAAAAAAGAATAAACAACACACCGGTATAAGCAAAATTATTAACATGTTGATGTCAATGTTAAATATAATGTCCTCCATGGATGAAATAATTTCAAAATAAGTAATAAGATTGCAGATATAGTCTATACATAAACTAGTGTAAAACTCGCGATTTTCGCGGGCAAATATAAGAAAATATAAAAGTGTAAGAGTTTATCAAAAAAATTCATTAATTTATTAATTAATTAATTCCAAAATGAGAAATATCTGAAAAGAATAATCTAGTAATAAGACACTTTTAAAAATGTATATTATATATTGTCATCACTATAACGTAAATTTCGTCGATGTTAGTAAAAAAAGTATTATTAATCTGTGATTTGCTCAGTGTCGTTTTTATGGAGTGATGGTAGACAATCAAAATCTGAGCTATTTAAAAAAAAAAGTGCAAGTGAAGTTCAATATTTTATATAAAAAACCCAAATATTTAAGTACAGTTATCATAAATTTACTCTAAAGCATAAACAAAAAGTTATCTATGAGGTCAGGGGTGGAGGGATGGAGGATGATGAAAGGGAAACAAGATTACATAGTTCCATATATATCCAACTAATTTTCGGGAATATAAGGCCTGAAATCCATTGCTAATTTAAGGGATACTAATATAGTGCTTACATGATCCATGGAAATGAAAGATATAGAGATTTATGAATTTTGGTGATTAGTATTTTTAGGATAATAATTGGTTGCATATACAATAATTACTTCAAAAGCTATGTAAATTAAGAATAATTTCTTAAAATAAATAACGAATTCATTTTAAATTTATTTAAGATTTCATATTTAAATAGATGATGTTAAATCAATTACGAAAATGAAAGTACATTTTTAGGTTGTGATCATCATTCATTTTTTTTAACGTAGAATCACTGTACTATTTTCACTGACTTTTAATTATTTAATAGATTTTAGAATTGATAATGATAAATCATACGTACCATGAATTAGGGAATCTGATTTCTAAATATTTATAAATATTTTGTTGTGTAAAATCAGAAATAATTGGTAATTGAGTTTAATGTAAGGAAATGTAAGGAAGAATTGTTTATTCCGTAAAATAATGTATCAAATTATTGTTTTCATATTCAAACTTCCTTTGTATGAAATTAATATTTTTCGAACATAACTGTGAAGATGACGCACTTTGTTTCTTAATTAGTTTCTCAATAAAGATCTTTCAGAACTGATAGCGTATTATACTATTATTAATGATATAAGTCAATTTACCATAAAAAAACTCGTATACAATAAAAGATTACTCAAAAAGCTAAGTTAACTAATAATTGATGCTAATAAATGGAAATAAAAGATATTCAGAGATTTACGAATTTTGGTGCTTAGTATTTTTTTGGATAATAATTTAATACATATACAATAATTACTCCAATTGCTACGTTAACTAAGAATAAATTCTTAAAATAAACAAAAAGTATATTGAAAATACTTTTACGAAAAAGGAAAAAATAAAAATAATATTCTAATTTATAATCAAAGAAAAGAAAATTGACCATAATTTTATCCTCATATATCTGGAATGAAGAAATGTTTCAAAGGTATAATTGAAATTCTTTAATTACAAAAGATGGTGCATACTGGCATTTTCTCCAACAAAAGAAAGAAAATAAAAAAAGAAAACATGTTTACATAGTGCCACATATATCCCACTAACTTTTGGGATATGAATATAAGGTCTGGAATCCATTGCTAATTTAAGGGATATGAATATATTGCTTACATAATCCATGGAAATAAAAGATATAGAGATTTACGAATTTTGGTGCTTAGTATTTTTAGGATAATAAATCAATTACGAAAAGGAAAGTACATTTTTAGGTTGTGATCTATGAAGCACGGATACTTCTACGATAATGCCGTACCCGCACCGAATACTTACCGGATACGACACTTCTGCGGACACGTATCAATACGTACCCATAAAGTATCAGTGTTTTAAAGAAAATTTTGACCGTCTCAACTCCTGGATTTAATGAATAAAACGTAAGAATTTTAATTAATCATAATATGAAACCACAACTTGTGAAAGATAGTACAAATATTTATAGGTTTCAGGAAAAAAATAAAATATTTTTTTATTGTATAAATAATTTACTTGTTTCATGTATTTTTTAAACTTATCACATTTGAAATTTAAATATTTATGAAATTTTAGTTTTTTTAGTTAATACAACTATATATATATATATATATATATATATATATATATATATATATATATATATATATATATATATATATATATATAGGATTAGGTTCAAATAGATCCCACGTCAATATATGCGAACCTAGGAACCAATCCAGGCCGTAGATCTAATAATTTGTACGGATCAGATTTTTTCTATTTTTTAAATTTATTAAATTATATATATGGAAGGAAAAGGGCTTTTAGGTCATTTTACATAAATCCAATCAATCAATTTAATTCCCAAATTTCAGCCCGTGTTTGCCTATTACTTCTCACCCAAACCCTTCTTCTCCACCAAACCAGCCCCCCCATCCCCCTCCCCGATTTCTCCACCAAACCAGCCGCCCCATCCCACTCGCAGTGAGCCGGTGACCCAGGTGTGGCCGAGCGCCGCCCTGCCCCGAGCGAAACGGGAGCGCCGCTCCTCTGCCTTGGGTTTGAAGACGGTGAAGGAGGCTCGACGACGACTTGAGCGGCGATTGGTTAGGCGACGCTCCATCATCTTTGGGCTCGGGCGGACCCGCTTCTTCTTTGATTGTCGGCGGCGGCAACCCGTGGCAGCATTCGGGCCTCCGTCAACCACGAGCGGCGACAAAGAAGTGGACGGCGAAGCTGCTGCCGTTCTTCATCCACGGCAGTGAACGGAGATTCGCGGCTGAGCGTCCGGCGAGGGAGATGTCCTGTGAGATTCCAGTATTTCTGACGTCAACCGGCGATGGTGGTGGTGAAGCTTCAAGCTTTGCTGCAGTTCCTCGTCAATGGCGGCTGAGGATTTAGGGAAGAAAGCCATGTGTTAGGGCTCTTGCTGGGCCAAAATTAAGTTGTTGGTTGATGTTGGGCCTAATACAATAAAAAGGGATCTGATGGACCTGTTGTTGAGTCACTCTAGTTGGGCCTGATATATTAAAATCGGGCCTGGACTAAGAAGTACAATTAGGCCTTGATTAGTTTATTACATGATGAGCTTTGATTGGCTATACCCTGCTCCAGGCCACTAAGTAGTAAAGGTCATGGGTTTTCTTGTTTTGGGCTCAGTTACCAATTTATTTGGTTGTTAATGACCCAGTTAATGGCAGTACGTAACTGCTTATGGGCCGTGATTGGGATGGCATTGTTTTGGGTGGCTGTAATAAAAAAGCAGTGATAGTGTAGTAAAAAAGCGCTGTAATAATATTAAAAAAAGCATAAAAGTACTAAAATATAGTAAAAATCCAAAATTCTTACTCGTATTTTAACAGTGTTCTTTATACAATAATATAGTGCTAAAATTAATCACATGCGATGCTTTTAATATTCAGGTTTTTAAATTTAATTACATTTATTGAAAAACGAAATTTGTGATACTTTTTTGTACACAGTCCCAGTGCTTTTTTTACCCATGTGCTTTCTAGAGAGCAATGCAGTGCTCTTTTCGAAATGCTGATATTTGTCCAAAATACCCTTTTAATTAAATTAATTCAATATTTTCCATAATTACCCTGCTGACGTGTCATGTTCTCAACCATCGAGATTATCCAATCTAATGGTCAAGATTGGTCCCTAGGTTCGCATATATTGACATGGTTCCATTAGAACCCAACCCTATATATATATATATATATATATATATATATATATATATATATATATATATATATATATATATATATATATATATATATATACATACACACACACACACACACACACACACACCGTACCCGTATTCTTAAAATTTCAATGCATAACGTATCTGCGTACCCATATTATATCGTACCAGTGTCTCGTATCCGTATCAGTGCTTCATAGGTTGTGATCATCATTCATTTTTTTAACGTAGAATCACTGTACTATTTTCACTGACTTTTAATTATTTAATAGATTTTAGAATTGATAAATATTCGTTCCCGTATGAAATTATTGTTTCCATATCCAAACTTCCGTAAAATAATGACTTTTATTCATTAAAATAATGTATCAAATTATTGTTTTCATATTCAAACTTCCTTTGTATGAAATTAGTCTTTTCCGAATATAACTGTGAAAATGACGCGTATTTTGTTTCTTAATTAATTTCTCAATAATTATCTTTTGGAAATGATAGAGTATTATACTATTATTAATGATATAAGTCAATTTACCATAAAAAATTTTGTATACAATAAAAGATTAATCCAAAAGCTACGTTAACGAATATCTGATGCTAATAAATGAAAATAAAAGATATTCATTAGAATCACAAAAAATTCCCGGACGAAAAGATATTTTGACCACACAAATTAAGAAACTAATAATGTATATAGTTACTATATTACTTTACCAATTATTTCTTAATTATACTTTTCTTGAATTTATTATCGATCAATAGTTCAAGAAGTTAACATTAAATTTAGTGTAATATTGTTATTGAATAAGTCTGAATAATGAATAATGAAAACTGGATTCATCAGAAGTGAAATTCAGATGATGTGGGTTCATCTGGAAGTTAATATTCTCAAATGATTATATTAGCCAATGAATATTAATAGTCTTTATCTCTAAAATGGTACAACCATTTATTGTTGATATTCTATGTAACATCCCAGTTTCTCATAACGAAAACACAAGCGGAAGCAATTATATTTTAATAAAAGTAATTTGAGGGACGTTACTTTTTATAATATTTTCAGTAAATTTTAAAAGATAAATAAACATTATCAAACAATTAATTTCACATAAAGCTAGCTTATATCTTTTCAATGAAAGTAAATAAATTCAATATCATTTGGCTGTAATAAAAACTAATAATAATAATAATAGTAATAATAATGGAGCTTCATAAATAGTATTCAAATAAATCTAATATTTAATAGTTAATCTTTGAGAAAATAAAATAATAAATTCAAATGCGACTAATTGATTAAGCTTTAAATAATAATAAGATCTCAAATTAATACTTTAAAACATGGTTTCACTATCGTCGTATTACTATCGTCGTCACCACCACGCATCCGCTCCTACTTCACATAACCTGAAAAATGTTATTTAAAAAGGGATGAACTTTCAACTCGCTCAGTAGGGAGTACAGTTCATAATAATTGCATAATATAATAGTTCTGGACAATCATATCTCTGTTGTGTAATAAATTACACCTCTATGTACAATAAATGTACCTCTGTTGTGCATTGCTGCACCTCTGTTGTACAATAAATGTACTTCTGTTGTGCATTGTTGCACCTCTATCTCTGGGTCATGCGACAATTTTTAAAAACTCTCTGGGTCGCATGACTATGTGCACATAATTTGTGACGAAACGCCACCTCTGGGTTATATAATCATCAACATAGGTTAAGATAATACGCATTTAAATATGAACTGTAAATAGAAAGATTTTAGTTATCCCTACCTTTAAACTGACGTTTGAAATCTTGAAATATGCAGAAAACGTGACTTGACTTGATAAATGCAACTCGTGGATTATATGTGCTTGGATAATCCTCCTAATCCTCAAAATCCTCGATTTCTACAAATTAACGGGATTGGAATAAATAAACGGAATAGAAATAGAAATGAATAATTAGTCAAACGACTTCAACTTGAAAGAACTTACGGAGCCGAATATCGGGTAAGAATTAAATAGTTTGTCAAATGAATAATTGCCAAACAACCCAAAACTTAAAGGGATTAAAAGATCCTTGGTAAATCTGGCCCGCAAGACAAAGCCCAAATAAAAGACAATCACCAAGTAGCCCACACCAACATTTACTCCTCTAATTAAACCAACTCAATTCCACAAATAGAAGCCCAGCCCAACCATCTCCTTACTCAATTCTTTCTCTGTTTCAACATCCCGTATCCTCTCTCTTTCTGCAACTCACAACCAACTTTAACACACTCACGCCTGAACCCTCCACAACATCTCCAATTGAGAATTAACTCCAAATTCAACACAGTCCCAATTCATCAACCACACACTCTGCGTCCCAAAATAAACGATTTCACAAACCTCGTCAAAATCACCAAATTGGGAATTGGCAGCGGCATGAAACATTGGCGCAGCACCGGCGGATTGGCGGCGAGGGCGGCCCGTAGCGGCTCCGAGCGGCGGTTGGCAGGCGACGCTCTATCTCTAGGCCGGATTGTTATTCTTCCCAAGTCAGAAATCGGAAAAACGGCGACGGGCTTCAGGTCGACTGGACTCGACGGCCGGCGTTGGCGAGGACAATTGAGCGGCGGCGTTCAGGCGTCGCTTTCTCTCTCTCCGGGTACGGGCGATCTTCTTCTCCAATTTCTCAAATCGGCGCCGGCTGCACCCTTCTCTTCTGTTCTACCACGGCGGTGGTTTGACAAATATCTCCCCACGATGGCGACTCGACTGCGTGGGTTCTCTAGGTGGTGGTGATTTGGTGCCGACGGTCCGTGGTGGAGTCGGTGGCTTCGGGCTGCGGCTTGGCGGCGACAGCGGAATCTGGTGGCTTTTCGGCCGGGCCATCGATTTCGTGGCAGTGGCGTAGCAATCGACGGCGTCGACAACCCGCAGCGGCTGTGAAACGGCCCTGAGGCTCCGATCGGGAGAATCTTTCTCCTCCGTCGGCGGCTCGGAAAACCGGAAATTGGCGACAGTTGTGGCGAGGCCTGACCTTTGGCTCTTAAGCGCGGCTGGCAATGGCGACAAGTCTCGATAGAGGGGCGGCAGAGACGGAGCGCTGACTCGAAGTCCCGTTCCACAACCCCACACTCAGCGGCTTCTCGTCAAAGAAGGGGGAGGCCACGTAGGGCCTTGACTTCGGGTTCCGTTTCAGCTCGTGATTCACCAATTTGGGTGACTTTGGTTCGTTGGCCTGATTCGACGACATGGTTCATGTGTTTTGGAGATTCGATGCTAGTTCGTGGTTAGTTCCGGCATAGCGGCTCGTGGAAGCAGAGTCAGTGGCTGAGAACTGGTTCAATCACTTGGTTTTGACATGTTGAAAATTCTGGTTCTTACTTTGTTTGTAAACTTGAAAACTGAATATGAATTAGGGAGGAAAATCTGGCGTTCAAAGAGTTAGGCTGGTGATCTTGTTTAATGATGAAGAGATGGCAAGAAACTCATATTTTGTGTTTCTAAGTTGTTCGTGAAATTAATAGCGGCCAAGTGAGGTTATTAAGAAGATTTTGGATTATAACTAGGTTTAAGAGTTATAATTTCTTTGGACTGTTGATCACTTGCTGAAAACTCTCAACCAACAAGGGAAACGTAACATGGGTAGAAATGGGGTGATTTATGGAGTGTAATGAATATGTAGAATTTAAATCAAATAAATGCTTGGAAATGCCAAAAGAATCTTAGGCCCTGCTTGGTTGAGCTGATTCAAACAGCTGATAACTGATAGCTGATTTTCAATTAGTGCTTGGTAAATTAGTTGATTAAAGTAGCTGATTGAATGTTAATTTACCAATATAGACATGATTAGAAAATATAAAATATTATACATAAAAAAAAAGAAAAATATAAAAAATAAAATTATAATAATTAATGAAGACTTCCCAAAAGATTATTTTAAAAAAAAAGACAAATACTTGAAAAATAATTAAAAAATAATTATAATAATAAATAAAACTTTAATTATGATTAATAAAGATATTTTTCGTAAAATATAAAGTAATATA
The DNA here is from genome assembly GCA_014905375.1 of Phtheirospermum japonicum. NCBI lineage: Eukaryota > Viridiplantae > Streptophyta > Magnoliopsida > Lamiales > Orobanchaceae > Phtheirospermum > Phtheirospermum japonicum. Next base: position 722,970 of record BMAC01000295.1, on the reverse strand, counting down.
TTAGTTTATAAATAATATATTTTTTACAATATAAAAGGATAAAAAAAATGATTTTACCAAATAATGTAGGAGCTTATTCGAAAAAAGCTACGATTTGTAGCTTTTTCTGAACAGGAGCTTATTAGGCAGAATAAGCTATCGGAAGCTTATTTCTTTTTTGTACCAAGCAGCCTAAAAGAGCTTATTGTGATAAAATAAGTTATAAGCACTTTCAATAATCTCAACCAAGCAGGACCTAAAACTGTTAACATAAAAATAACTTGGATTTTTGTTAAAATAAAATATAATCAATGCATGCATGTTTAAACATTTTGGGCTTAAAATTTTATTAAAGTATTAAAATAAATATTGAGATTTAAATAAGAAAATGAAATATAATGAACTAGAAGAATTTATATAAAACATGGATGGCCTCTTATATTATAAAAATTCATTTGGGCTTCTAGTTTTTACGAAGACTTTAAAATTAAAATAAAATAACAACTTGTGAAAATCTAATTAAATGTTGCCAATCAAATTAGGCTAAAAATGAATTAAATATTTTAATAAAAATTGGAACTTAATTAATAAAACCGTAATAGAGTATTCATGATTCTCAAATAAGGTAAAATAAAAATATGGGATGTTACATTCTAAAATGATTATTAGGCAATGAATATTAATAGTTTTAATCTCTAAAATGGTATAAACCTTCATTTTCTGCACTGTGGATATTTGACCATGTATCCACAACATAGTGGTTGTAACGTCACCAATAGGCATCAATGCTTCACCGGCATTTGCTGGTATAACAACCACATCATCCAGAAGCCTGTCAAGCAAATCTATAATCAATTCTTTACTTATAATCATTACATCATAAGCCCATGCACTATATAACTCTTTGTCTTTTTTTCTCCTTTTTTTTTTTTTAATCCGTGAACACTTACTTGTGCTGATCCATATTAGAAAACACAAAGGCCCAAAAATTGGAGGTAATTATTCATTTCATTTTTATTTTTATTCCTTTTACATGCTTTAATGTGACTACGGGCAAACACTTAATTAAAAATAAAAAATCTAGAATTCAGAATTCAATGAGTCCGACCTGGTGATTTTATCACAGACAAATGCCAATCCAGTCTCATTAAAAAGCATGACTTATGGTATAAATTTCCTTGGCAACTCAAAACAAAACTGCATTTCATTCGGATTCGGGGTAGGACCAGCATAAAAAAAGCTGATCCTAGGAGTTGTTGAGCTAATTACGTAATTACTTTAGTTTCTTCATGCATGTATTATTTTGCATTTTTTTTAATTACTTGACTCATGCAGGATGAAAGAAAAAAAAACTTATAAGATATTTTAATGATTTTTATTTAAAAAAATACCAAATACATTTTGAAAACTTATGAGCTAAAATTTGAGAATCACTTTTAAAAAGTTTGCAAATACTTTGATGAGAGGAAAAATGAATAAAGATCTAAAAATTAAAATCACTTTTTTTTAAATCCTAGAAGCTAAAAGTTAAAAAAATATTATTTTCAAGAGCTTATATGAATTATATTTTACGAAACGCGATTTAAAAACTTATAATCTAAAAGTTTAGAACTTTTTTTAAGTTTAGAAGCTAAAAAAGTTAATAATATTGTTTCTTCAAAATTAATAAGTTAAAAGAGAACTTAGCTTAAGCAGCCGCATAAGCAGGATAAAAAAGTTTTATTATTCCAACAAAATAAGCTAAAAGAGTTTAGAATCACTTTTTTTTTTAAGTTTAGAAGCTAAAAAAGTTAATAATATTGTTTCTACAAAATTAATAAGCTAAAAGAGAACTTAGCTTAAGCAGCCGCATAAGCAGGATAAAAAAGTTTTATTATTCCAATAAAATAAGCTAAAAGAGTTTAGAATCACTTTTTTTTTTAAATTTAGAAGCTAAAAAAGTTAATACTATTGTTTCTACAAAATTAATAAGCTAAAAGAGAACTTAGCTTAAGCAGCCGCATAAGCAGGATTAAAAAGCTTCATTATTCCAGTAAAATAAGCTAAAAGAGTTTAGAATCACTTTTTTAAGTTTAGAAGCTAAGAAGATTAATAATATTGTTTCTACAAAATTAATAAGCTAAAAGAGAACTTAGCTTAAGCAGCCGCATAAGAAGGATAAAAAAGTTTTATTATTCCAACAAAATAAGCTAAAAGAGTTTGGAATCACTTTTTTTAAGTTTAGAAGCTAAAAAAATTAATAATATTATTCCAACAAAATTAATAATTTAAAAGTTAAATGATACTCTTATTAATATATTATCTTAAACTTAACGGAAACATAGCTTTATTGAAATGTGGACAGTGAAATCCCCTTACATCCTCCATGTTGTTAATAGTGTTAACTATTAACGCTGATGTGTCACAAGAAGAGCGTTCCGGGGATGATGTGGATCAATTAGAATTATCCAAAAATGACGTGTCAGGCTGTGGTTGAAAGGGGTCTATTTTGGGACGAGGCCGAAATTTTGACCAGGTATAAATAACAACTTTTTTTTTCATTTAACCCGAAGCTCAAAAAATTAGGGTTTGTAATTTTTGTTCTTCCTCTCTCCCGCCCGTTGCTTATCTCTTTGGTTCTTCTCGAAAAACTTCTCAACTTTTTTCTATAATCGCAGAGTTTATAAACATCAAATAGTTCTAATTAAAACCTACCAATCGATTTGTTTTAGTATTCTTAGATTTGTTTGGATATACTTTTCATTTTAATTAATTTTCTTTCATATTTAATTCATATGTTGGATTACTTATTCAATATCCAGGATGGCTACGCCATTTAAAACCCTGACGTATTTCGGATGCTTGAAGGCCGGTCTGTAATAGTCATTTCACATATCTAAATTACGGCGGATTAGCTGATATTACAACCGGGAGGAGCTCTGCCGCCGTAATAACCTCCTTACTCTCCTCCATAGCGCTGCCCATGGCGGCTGTTAGCGTAATAACCTCCTTACTCTTCTCATCGCAGCCGCACTTCCGCAGCGGCAGCAGCCATCAAGACGTTATCGGACAGGTGATAAATTGGATTAGGAGTACAATTATTGAATATTTTAGTTAATAAAGTTGATGATTTTAGTTATTTTCGGATTAGGGTTTAAATTTGTTTTGATATTGTTTTGATTGACAAATTTTTGGGTTTTGGTCGGATTTACTACATAGATTTTTCTATTTACTACGCAAATGGGTTTTGGGTTGAAGTTCACGTGTTTGGATTTTCTAAGAGATTGGGTACTTCAAACGATTTTTCAGCTTTCTGTAATGCATCATAGTGAAAGTTGTAGGTCCTCTCTTCCAAACAAAAAATAAGGAAAAAAAGTTGTGGGTGCTGAAAAAGAGTGAGTCTAATCTATTATTATTATTGTTATTATTATTATTAATATTATTATTATTATTATTATTGTTGTTGTCGTTGTAACTTGATTTCAGATTATAATTTGAAATTTTATTTCTTTTACAATTTTTCTAATTTGTAATTTACCCTTTAGAAATTATGAAATAACATGTGGGTGATGAGTGATTAACATGAAATTATGAAGTTAACTGGGTYGATTCYGAGGGAACTCACCAYTCTGTTGAACCTCAAAATTTTCTAATAAGTGATTAATATTCGAAGTTTATTTTTGTAGTTTTGATCGGGTGATGAGTTCGTGAGTTTGGGTTCGGATCTACATTCTATTAGATTGTGTCAATGGCTGTTACAGATCACCATTTTTCAAATTATGAAGTTAACTGGGTCAATGGCTGTTCGTGAGTTACTAGGAAATTCAGATTGTGAAATTGTTCAGTTCTTTGTTCTTGAGCGTGATTTGTAGTTTTTTTTTCTTTCTACTTGGTTTTTACTATTAAACGCTGCATAATTTAATTGAAGTATGAGATATTTTGAAATTTTACGATTTCGGTGTTAAAAAAGATTATTTGATGGGTATTTGTCAAATCTTACAAGCAATTCGAGTTTTTACTTTAAAATAAAAGCTATAAATTAATTACTAATGTAAGTACTCTTTAACAACGATGTTTTACTCCTCTTTGGGTGGCATTCTCAATTCTTATTGGTGGTCTTTTACTGGATGTGCTGATTAATTTCTATTACCTTGTGTTCCTGTCTTCCCTGTCAACATCATTATTGGTACTTACAAATTTAAAAATTGTTTTTTAAAAGCCATTTTATAAATTGATTATTATTATTATAATGAAGGAGTGATTGTTGTGCTGGGACTTGGAATCGGGATTCGACTTGCACTTGAGTTTTGCCAGCAAATACCGGCAAGAAGAGTAGTGCAAAGGGTAGAGGCGAATGCAAATATCGATTATCATCTTGCTTTGTAGGTAAGAAGTGAAACTTTTGTACATAATAATATAATTAGAAGATGATTGTTATTTTGATATGACTAGAAAATTTTGATTTGATGTATCTTAATATAAAAAGTTTTAGTTTTTTGAGACAACTTATGCACAAGGTGGATTTTAGTTGTGTTCATTTTCCCTTTTGTTTGAATTTTTGCATTGGGGTTTCTCAAATTCGATTCTTATGTTATTCCCTTTTGTTTGCTGTAATTAATCAATAGTTTATTTTAATATTGGTTTAAGATCTTCTGTTAATATATTTACTGGTCATATAATCTGAGTTTGTTATTCAATATAAGATCATGTCACATCCTTCAAAATGACGTTGGTAAGAAATTATGATATCATATATTTATTTATTTTTTTGTTAGTATTTTTAACATGGTGAATTCGATATGTTTAATTTATTTTTGGATGTCGATTAATATGTTTTTGTTTTTTTGGGGATAAGAAAGATGTTACATTCAATTTTATTTTGTTTTTCTTAACTTTTGGTTGGCTATGTGCTATTTGGTGAAGGGTGTTCCTCCAGGTTGTTGTTATGAAAGGTATTTTTTTTCTATCTATTTTAGAATTAATTGTATATAAAAGTTGGTGGGTGTTAATTGAAGGGAATCGAGTGATTTGATACTGGTGCCATCTCACTGTTTCATTATTTTCTATTTTTTTGGTTTTATCCATAGGACAAGAAATCAAATGATTAAAAAGTAACATCGAAATCAAGAACCCTATAGTGAAGGGAAATTTGCAGGAGGTTAAAGAGGTAGAATAAAATCTGCCCAATGATTCCATGAGCCTACCTCTGTAAGTTTTGTTGATTTGTGGCTAATCGTTTCAATATTTGTGATTTTTTTCTTATTTCTATTGTTCTTTTTTTTATTGACCATTCCACTATTTCTGTTGCTCTTTTCTTCTGATTATAACTCTGCCACAAATGATCCCAATATATGCAAATGAAAATTAATCAGAATAATAATTAATTTTGTATGTTATTGAGCTATACCTCTAAATTTCATGCATTTTAGAGCCAGGAATTTGGATATCAATTTGGTGAGTTAGGAGGATCAGTTAAAGAGGATGACCGAGCCATCCTGTTGGAAGGAGGTGGCCTTCAGCCAGCACCTCCTAAAGTGCGTAATTTGTTCGTGACATCTTGAGTCATCAGGTTTGTGAAAAACGGTGATCAACTTACTCAGAATGGAATGGTTAGTGTAAATGTATTAACTGTTGTCTCAAGTTTCTTACGTTGGATGAGTCTTTTTTGCTTGAAAACCAATTGACGTTGAGAGCCATGTATGTGTGCATTTCCAAAATATTTTGAGCTATAGGTATTGTTATATAGGGTTGGATTTATTTTTCTTGGTTTTGATTTATCTCATGCAGATCAGAGTTTGGGGCCCTTTTAATCTAATTTTACGTAAGTGACGGCACAAATCTTCTTGGTTAAACAAACAAGGTTGGGATCCTATTGTGTGTTGACAAAAAATTGTGTTAGGCCAACCGGATGTCAATCCGTTAGGCGAGGCCAAATTTGAGTTTCTTTTTAGTTTATTAGGTTTCTTTCTTTTATTTTCTTTTCATTTTTAATTTACTTTCTTCTTTTATGGCTTTCCAATTTTATAAGGTATTTATTTTTATTTTTTTAGGTTTTCACTTTTTACCTTTTTTTTAGGATTTTTAATTTTTTCTTAGGTTTTTTCAGTTTTTTTAGAGTTTTACTTTCTAAACGAATTTTTACTTTTGTTTTTCAATTTTAGGGGCCGTTTTTAGTTTTTTTATTCATTATAGTTTTTTAGGGTTTCCTTATTTGGTATCAATTGGGGCGGTAAACCCATGTTTTATCTATTTTTTGATTTTATTTTATTTCCATTGGCGAGTCTGATCATCGACTTTTATACTGAAAATACCTTTTTAATTTTGTATTCATTTTAATAATTTATTTTAGGCATATGAGAGAATTATGACAACTACATAGCTGGTTTTGATATGATTAGTATAAGTGTTCATTATTATTGCTTGCCCTGAGAAATTGGTATACATTAAAACTATATTCCACAAATTTACTGTTTCTTTAGTCCTATGTCCTTTGTTAAATTCCAACTGTATTGCCCTCCTTTGTTCATAGCTCCTGAATGGGTTCGTCAGTGTTCGTTTTCTTTTGAAATAGTTTCTGACTTTTATATTTTTCGTTTTCCCTTCGCCAAATTTTCTGTTTTTTGACAAAGAAACTGGGCAGGGAAGCAGAGATAGATTTTTATCTTTTTTTTTCTCTCCCTTCTGTTACTTTGTACATTTGGTTCGGTTTCTGGTGGCCTCACTAGTGCAGAAACAGCTTTTAAGAACGCCTGTTTCTGCAGATTAAGAACGCCTCAGCAGGGCGTTCTTAATTGTCAGACTTTCAAGAACGGTTTTTCAGAGACGTTCTTAAAAAAATTTCAGCCGTTCTAGAAAGTCAGTTTTGCAGCTCTGGAAAGTACTTTCCAGAACGTCCTTTTTTAAGACGTTCTGGAAAATATACTTTCCAGAATGTCCATTTTTAAGGCGTTCTGGAAAGTATATTTTCCAGAACGGCTAAAAAACAGGCGTTCTGGAAAATTTATTTTCGAGAACGTCTCCAAAACAGACGTTTTCGAAAGTATACTTTCCAGAACGTCTCCAAAAGAAGGCGTTCTGGAAAGTATAATTTCGAGAACGTCTTCAAAAAAGGCGTTCTGAAAAGTATACTTTCGAGAACGCCAAAAAAAAGACGTTCTGGAAAGTATACTTTCGAGAACGTCGGCGAAAAACAGACGTTCTTGAAAATTTATACTTTCCAGAACGTCTTTAAAACAGACGTTCTGGAATATTTGTGTTCTAGAACGGTTTTTTGAATAACCGTTCTAGATTTTACATTTCTGGAAATTCATTCCAGATTTATATTTCTTATATTTTCCTTTTCTAGGCCCTGCTATGAGCAAAATTCTAGTACCTAATTAAAGCACAAAATACATTTCATTTATATAATCCCAAAGATCACCAACACATGTCATATAACAATAATACACAATCACCAAGTCAACAACACAAGTATCCAAATACACGATCTCCAAGTATATCCAAATACACAATCACCAAGTCTTAAAATAGAAATCCACAAAAGTTGATAAGTACCTATTTTTCTACCATTCAAGTTATCCACGAATAGTTTGTTTCTTACACTCCAAAATATTGCACCTACATGGCGATCAAGCAATGAACTCTAAGAAACACTCGGCCCAACGTCTACGTACATCATCAATTTCCTCGTCCGAATAAGGTTGTTCCATATTGAGTGCCTGCATGTGTGAGACAGCATAGAATCAGACATCGATTTCAAAAACCACATTTT
>BMAC01000295.1:689976-715216 GCA_014905375.1 Phtheirospermum japonicum | reverse complement strand
GCTCGGGCTGTTGGCCTGCATCTTGCGGGATAGAATTTTCGTAAGCTGAATCATCGGTGAGACCGTTTGAGTATACAATGACACCGTTGGGCTCCTTGTCAATATGCACGTCGMTGCTTTCTATCCCCATGACACTGAGATGACGAGCAAAAACTTATAGTCGGGTTTTTCACAATGAATGAATCAATTGAGAAAAATAAGATAAAATATATACATAGCAAAACCAATATTAAACTAAAAAAAAAAATCCATTCATGGCAAACTTCTGGAGAAAAAAAAGTACATTCAACAGTTATCATGTCATGGTATTAATCACATGAACACTAGAGAACTATTTTCTTTACTGAATCATGTCTTTACTGGATAAAATATGTTTTCATCATTCTAAGAAATTTAAATAGAGAACATTCTACCAACTTTATTTAAACAATAGTCTCTGATCTATAATAGACCATAAAATATTGTACTTGAACAAATTATGCAGCTCATCATGTGTCCACATTACCTCCAAATTAGGAGATGAACAAGGTACGCCAAAAAAAAAAGTAACAATCTAGATACAAATTTACAAAGATGTCACAAATGCAACAGATCTATGAGCTAGAACAGGACAAATTAAACAAGAATTTACTCAAATTATCACTAAAAGCATCAGAGAAACTCAAAAACTCAGCATGCATGGAATAATTAAACAGATAAAAAATAAAGAAGACAAGTGCGAGTACCTTTAGCGTGAAGAAAAATAGCAACACCAAGTGGCTGAGCAGTGTTTGTAATTTTGGCATAACGTTCAGTAGAAAACTGATATTATGTTGATTTTAGCAACTTTGGAAAACTAACACCGCTATCTACAACTTCTACGAATATATTGAGAACAAATATGCATGTTAACAAGGTGGAAATAACACCCAAACAGAGGGACAGCGCGCAGCACAAAATTTTTACAACAACAATGCAGAAAATTGGTTTGTTGCAAACAAGCCCTAAACAACCATTATYTATATTAGAAAGGAAAAATCTGCAGCGATTAATGTCTCAAGAGATTCAGTGGAGAGGCCTATGTTTTCTTGTTTATTGCTAACAAGCCCTAAAAAACTCAAAATATCATCTTACGCCTAATTGGTATCACTTATTCGACAAGGTCTAAATGAACTCTGAATACTACTATYTTATATCCCAAGGWAACAAGTATTATTATGAATCAGTCCCCTAATATATGAATTSAAAATTCAGCCCCGAAGGTTTGAAATTCCATTTTAGCCTCTGATTTTTCGATAAAYAATATTTTGAATCCACATACCTTGTTAATTGATCGATCCGGGACAAACGAACTCAAAACATTCCAAAATCTGACCAAATGTATAAAACATCTTTTAAAATAGTACATTTCAGTCCTCAAATTATCTAAAATTGCACATCTTCGCATACAAAGTCCTAGGTTGATTCAACTCAAATCAAACAGTAGACATATAGCGAAACCTAAAGAAGAATTGGTACAAGGCTATGTTCTTCTGCATGTACTCCGTAAACTGAGCCCTAGCACATCGTTCCAAGATATGTTAATCACTGCTACTCGTAACCTTAAGATAAGTAAACACCAAATAAAGTATGAATTGTCGTTCTTTCAATTTATCACAAATTAAGAAAATAAATATCAATAACTCTTTCTGAATTGATMTCCAATCACAATTGGCYTTTTCATTTCTTCAGCTTTATTTTATACTCTAGCTTGTTCCCATTCATCATTCACAGTACAAATTTTGGAGATAAAGCTCTTTTTGTGAGTAAAACGAATCAAGGAACTTTGATAATCCTTACTTTAAGCGATGAGTGCCAAAACCATCAGCAAACATTTGAAGTTCGGAAACAGAGTCCACATTAAAACAAGCAGCAACAACACGAGCACCGGCGTTTCTTAAGTCCTGATGCACGACTCCAAGCCGTAGTCGATAGCTCGTATAACTCCTTTCTGTATTTATTCAAATCAAATTAATAAGATGACAACACATGCCTAACAGATAATTATATATCACCATCAAAATAATCAGAGATTAATTTTAAATTTCAACGCTAAGATATAATTTAGAAAAACCCTGAAAACCGTTGGCTTTGATATAATTGAGAATTAATTACAAAACTTAAGAACCGTTTAGAGATTGAAAAATCCTTGCCCTCTAGTTCAATCAAGTTTCTGAGATACTCAAGTAAAAAAAAAAAAGAAAGAAAGAAAGAAATGGTACTTACTTTGCCAATATCAGGAAATTGTGTATGCATCATTCGAAGAGCCATGAGAGTGTCACTGAAAGTGAAATTCTCCTCTGAAATTCACCGTGTWTATATACCAATAATAAAAATAAATTTAAAATATATATATGAGTYTGGAGTATGTCGAAAATTAGCCTGAAAATATAAAGAACGAAACCAATTGAATATTTCACCTAAGGACAGCGAATCTGAATCGTCAACATCATTTTCTGATTCTTCATCCCTTGAGCGCTTTCTGCTTGTTGRTGGCTCTAATTCTGTGATTTTCTTGTTCGTATTTGATCTCATCTCCACAGAGAAAAYAAATAATAAGAAAAAAATAAAATTGTCCTTTCTTTCTTCTGTTCTCTTGATCTTTCVAACTCGGTGATAAAAAATAAAAAATAAATATGTTGACGGCTCTGATTCAGTAAAGACATGGTATTAAGCAAATTGAGATTTTCAATAAAGACAAAGAAATCTTAGCTGTGAAGCTGCAAAAACCCTAGAGAACTATTTTCTTCCCGAGCTCTGAGGTTGAAGATAGAGGAGCGGCGTCGTAGAGAACTTTATATGAAAATAGAGGAGCGGCGGCGAGCTACGGTGGAGGCGGCGAGATACGAGCAACGGCGATGGACTGTGGAGCTTCGAGCGGAAGTGGCGGCTGTGGATCTACGAGCACGGCGGCTGTGGATCTACGAGCGCGGCGGCTGTGAACCTTCGAGCGGCGGCGGATGTGGAGCTACGAGCGCGGCGGCTGTGGAGATTCGAGCGGCGGCAGATGTGGATCTTCGAGCGCGGCGGCTGTGGACCTTCGAGCGGCGGCGAACGGAGACCGGCGGCGAACAGAAATCGGCAGCGAGTTGTGGCCCTAGATGCAACGGCGTTTTTATTTCTTTGATTTCAGAATGACGCGTTTTTCATTTCTTTGATTTCAGAGTGAGGGTAGGGTTTTTTTAAGGATAATTTTTAATACATAAATAATATGACATACGAGAACACCTTTTTAAAGGCGTTCTTAATAATACTTTCAAGAACGTCGTTTTTAAAGTCGTTCTCGATATTTAACATACGAGAACGTCGTTTTTAAAAATGTTCTCGATATTTAACATACGAGAACGTCATTTTTAACGACGTTCTGGATATCTAACATACGAGAACGTCTTTTTAACGACGTTCTGGATATCCAGTATACCAGAACGTCTTTGAAAAAGACGTTCTCGTATGTGACAGTTTTATTACAAAAATGCCACTGCCTGACATTTAAGAACGCCGCCTCCTGAGGCGTTCTTAAATCCCTCTTCTTGAATCCTGTTTTTGTACTAGTGCCTTTTCTTGCAAGCTTCGCTAATTGGCTTTGTTAGGCCTTGATCTATTATGAGCCATCTCCTTTAATATTCTCTGGTGTCTTTTTCGGATGTGGGTTATAGTATACCCCTTTTTTACTTTTCTATTGTTTTAGTGTTCCATTTGAAATTGGAGATTGTTGATCATACCGAACTGCCGCAGGTAAACTTTTTCAAGATTATGCTTTGCATTTATTTATTTTCAGTAATAATACATATTTGATTTGCCCGCAATTTAATTTTTGTATTTCAGATAAATTGCAGAATGTGTGGATAAAGTATGTGCTTTTTCTGTTTGTTGTCAGTGTTTTATACTTCGTGATATATTTAAAGGTTATCAGAAAAAACAATTTTTTTTAATTCTTTATTTATCAATTGTAAAGAGATAGAATTCAATTCCTATGAAACTGACAGTTAGAATTCTAAGCATGATTATAGCCATAACAATTGGAAATAACAATGAGATTCTTACAGGCCCGTTTCGTGAAACTTGGTGGGGCCCTTCGTGACAATCAATACAACGGCCCCAAGTTATTCGTTAAACTGGAGATTCTTACTCTGTGCAATATGGATTTTAGTAGCTATGGTGTTTGCATCACTAATAATATGGAAATACGAAGGTCATGAAAAATCAAAGAATCGAGCGAGGTGTTCGTATAAAGGTTAATCTTGGGGAACATGTTCAAAATTAATCCGGCCCGTTTAGTTGCTCGCGTACCGGGTTTTCGCTTTCTGCGCCATGCTGGTATTAATTCTTGCTGATACAATCATCCATAGCATCAACATATGTGTAGAATTTGATAATAAAGGTGTGTTGTAACATCTCATTGTAATGATTTTGTTTCAATGAAAGAGTGTGTTGTCCATGGAATTGACGTTGGTTACCCTTGAAAGTTTTGAACGATAGTTTTCTGCTCCCACAATTATGTGTGAATGCAAACTTGGAGATATGGTATCTGCGATATACTTTAATGGTAGTTAGTGCTATATAGAATTGGTTGGAGTCTTCATATACAGAATCATGGAATGTTTGTTGCGTGTATAGTTGAATACTTTCATTAGCACATCCTCTATTTGTTTTTGAGTGCCTACGCATAGTTAACTTCTCTTTTAGTTTTGCACACACACACACACTTTTTGATTGCATGTAAATGTGGGATAAATGTTATCAATAAGGTGTCCTTATACTTCACGAATTTTTATGTTGTCTTGGCTAACAGTATAAAAAGACATCTTTTTAGTAGCATGATTAAAAGTTATATATATATATATATATATATATATATATATATATTGTATATCAGTTATTATATTGAGGGCATAATTAAGAGTCAATTTGCTGCTCTTTTCTCTTTCTTTTCTAGCTTAAGCCACTAAAAATTAAGCCAATTAAGTAAGCAAATAACAACACAGTAAGCAAGTTAAGTAAGCAAATTTTTTTAGTTGTAGATACATATTTTTTTAGAAAATTGATGTATTTACGTTAGAATGATCAATATATAATATACATTTTTAAAAACATCTTATTCTTACTTTCTGAAATTAATAAATTTTTTTAATAAATTTTACATTTTTATGTTATTTTTATATTTGCCCGCGATTTTCGCGGGTTTTTACACTAGTGTCTATAATATCTATCTATATATAAAAAGCCTAGCATTTCTAAATATATTTTTCAAGATTCTCCCGCTCTTTTTACTTACTGTTTATAGTAATGTATTTATTATTTATATAATTATTTATGTAATACTTTTTTGAATATTATAATTTATGTAAAGAAAATATTAAATATATAAAAAAATTATGTATAATTATATATAAAATTTGAGAAAAATAATATAAGAAAATCTGAAAAAAATATAAAATATAAAAAAAATAGATAAATAAATGTAAATAATTAGTTAATAAATTTGAAAAACCCAAAAAAGTAAATAAAACATAGATATTTTAAAATACTGTAAAATAAAATTAAAAATATTAATAAAATCACATAGATAAAAATATAAGCACTTATAATTAAATTAAATATTATTTAATAAATATGAAACAAAAATAAAAATTCAATAATCGAATAAAATTAAAGAGAAAAATCATAAAATAAGTTAAATTAACTTAAAATCTTCATAATTCGATTCTATAAATTTATTAAACAAATCTAAAAAGAAAAAAAAAATCGAGGAAAATATAAAATAAATTTGAAAAATAATAATATCAATTACAAAAATAATATATATATACATACATATATATATATATATATATATATACATACATACATACATACATATATATACATACATACATATATATATATATATGTATGTATGTATATATATATAAAATCTGAAAAATAGAATATAAAAATAAAATGTATAATCTATTAACAAATCTAAATATTTAGTTTATAAACCTGCAAAACTGGAAAAAGTAAAATCAAATATAAATTTATCAAATGATAGAAAATAAATTTATTTTTCATATAAATAAAATATTAGAACTTTAATTAAATTACAAATATTTATTTATAAATACAAAAAATGGAAAGAAAACCCCAAAATTTGCTAATATTATAAACTTAACATGAATTCATAGGTACAAAAAGATTTACCATTAAAGTACATAAAGTTATTAACTTAGTATAAATAAAAAAATTCACAAATTATAAGAAATATAAAATAATATAAATAAATTTAAAAAATATGAATAAAAAATAAAAAAAATTATAATTTGATTTTAAAAAAATCATTTAATAAGTTTGTTAAAAAAAGATCTTATAAGTACAACCAAAAACTTGATGCCACGAAGACTATATATATATATATATATATGTGTGTGTGTGTGTGTGTGTGTGTGTGTGTGTGTGTGTGTGTGTGTGTGTGTGTATATAATTAATCGGTAACAAAACTCGTCTTTTCTTTCATAATTTTATTTTTTGATCAGAACAGACGATACGAGGACAAACCTAATAGAGTCATATCATTCAGTTTTCTATACGTAATTCGGCTAAAACCCAGATAACCCAAATTTTGACCCAGAACGTATTACAAACTTGACAATGACACTTTATTCTTTTCTTTTTTTTCATCTTCCTAATAAAAACAAAAATTATATTATGAACATAAGTGAATGGTAAATAACATTATACAATTATTTGATTAAAATCTAAAATCATAATTTTACGTGGGCAGAATGAAAAAAAATATGATTATATAATCTCATAATATAAAGAACTCAATACATTGTTTTAAAATTCTTAACTAAATAATTGTTTATGATTATTTGTATATTAATAGTGTGTGACTAATTAGTTTGACTTTATGTATTTAACATTAGAAATCCATACATAAATGATTTATTACTCTTACTTTTATAATTACTTTCATTATATATATATAATTTTAATTTAATTATCGGGTTCAACAACTGAATCGATGACTTGATGTTTAACTCGATTACTCAGTGGCTATCCAGAACAATTGACGGGCTGATTTCAAATATATTATTTATAATAAAATAGAATACAAAGGCCCTTAATTAAATTTGTATTACTATGCCTCATTTATTCGGTATTTATTTTTTCATTTTCGTAGTGTTTTATATATTTTTATAATATTTATATATTTTTTTATATATTTTGTAATTTTTTATCTTATAACTTAATTAAGTATATTACTTTTTGTTTAAGAATATTTTAAGATTTATTTTATTATTTATAACTTCTTGATATTTTTTATTATTTTATTATCAACTTTCAATATATAAAAAATTATTTAGAAATAATTTTTATATATTTATATAATTTACTTTATAACTATCGCCAATTTACTCTTTCAATGTCTTTAAAATAAATATTTAGAAATTAATTATAAACTTATTATATTTCTATCTAATTTCAAAATATTATCATATTTGTTATATTATATTGTAATATTTCTATTTTTTATTTTATTTTATTTTAGGAATTATTCAGAATCATTTGAAATTAAAACACATATGTCGTATTTATTTAACTAAATTCTTAATTCTTTCTGATTTATTTTATTATTTATAAAATTTTAAGTGTGTTTTTGTTACTTTTAGGATTTAGTAAATGATTATCCAAGATTCAAATTATTTTTAATTTATTCTATAAAATCATTGTGAAATAAGATATATTTTATATTACTTATTCGTAATTTTTTTACTTTTAGATTATTTGATAAATATTTATATATATAATATATTTCTTATTTATATTTATCTTATTTCATATTTTTTGTGTTATTTTTATTATTTTATAATATTTCTATATTTTTCTTATTATTAAATAATTATTTAGAACTCATAATATCTTAATCCAATTTTAAAATATTTTAGGATTTATTTTGAATTATTTTATAATATATATGGTTTTTGTAACTTTTTTCAATTTTAATTGATTAATATATATTTATAATTTAAATACAAGTTTTTGTATTTATTTAGTTGATTTTATAATATTTTTCAAATTATATTACAAGTATTATATTTTTATTGGTTAAAAGTTGATTTGGTAATTGTATAATTATATTGATATAAATTATTTCTAAAATAAATATACAACGAATTACGAAAGTACAACTAGATTACTCAGTTGTACACAAATAAA
The DNA here is from genome assembly GCA_014905375.1 of Phtheirospermum japonicum. Classification (NCBI taxonomy): domain Eukaryota; kingdom Viridiplantae; phylum Streptophyta; class Magnoliopsida; order Lamiales; family Orobanchaceae; genus Phtheirospermum; species Phtheirospermum japonicum. The sequence goes on along the minus strand of BMAC01000295.1, from coordinate 706,999 downwards.
TTGATGTGATTAAATTATGACTATTGGTAAAAATTTGGAGTACCTGTTGACAAACAAGTACATAGGTACCGATAATTAGAAAAGCCTAAAGTTATTTATAAGATCTTCTATTTGTCTTTGAATACAAAGACTAAACAAGGGGATGCACTCAGTGATTTGTAATAACGTGAGTAATATGATTGTTCGCGACTAACTAAAGGGAGAGTTTGAAATTATTAACATGTGATTATAACAAGTTAAATTGTAATTAGACTTATAATGCAGTCTACAAAAAGTTGTTTCATTATATATAAATATGGAGTTATTTACATTTGATTTGTTTTAAGGCGCGGATATACGCACCCCATCTATTTATGAGTTCACCCTAAATCATTTTCTCCAACCCTTTACCACCACTCCAACTTTGCCATTAGCATCGCCCACTACACCGTGGACGCCACCGTCGAATAGGAAGAAGAAAAAAATGATGATGGGTGGTGAAAGGCAAGTGACGGATCTGGGAGGCATAGGGCAAGAAACAAATGTAAAATAAGGGTGTTCGTCTCTGGTTTCTTGAATAGAACTCATGTGTTCAAACTTTTTGATCAAATAATACAACGTTGTTCGAAAAAAAAATTGAACAACCCTTTTTTAGCCTAAAGGGGCGTTCATATCAATTTTTTGAACATATATTTTGTGTACAGATTAATTCTTTAAATATGTGTTTTGTATTCGAATCGATTTTTTGATATATTTTGTATTCTAAAATCTGATTCGAACGATATTTTTTCAAGTCGCTTTTTTTCTTCTTCTTTTATCTTTCTTCAATGGCAAAGTATTTAGAGTGTAGGGTTTAAGGGTAATATTGATATTTTTGTGATAATACTTTTTAGTGGAGTGCGTAAATCTGCGCCGTTTGATTTAAATTTACTTATATTTGACCAATAATCGTAACTTGAGTATTTTAAGTTATTATATTACATTAATAAATTAATAATATTACACTTACATTGAATGAATTACACCATCCATTTTAATTTGCTTCGTGCATCACACGGGTTAAGCACTAGTTAGTTTAACTATCATCGAACTACATTTCTTATATAGTATTTTATTTTTGGTTTTTTATGATACTAATTACTTAGACATTTTATTTTTCATAATCATATAGCAAACTCATGTTGGGCTAAAACTTTTTGGGTCACCATTTTGAAAGTTCTGACCCATCCCATGATACAGAAATGGTATAAATATGTGTCGAGTTCACTGGGCTGGGCCAATACCAAGACAACTAATATACATGGTTGAATAACAATAAATGAATAATGTTTCGACAAATTATAAGTTTTAGTAAGTTGCTCCATGTAATTATCGCAATAATGTTAAATCGAACTTAACACCAATTTCACAATTTTGTCAGTGCACTTTTTGAAAGATTTAATACAGACACTTTCTGACATGAACAAATTGGCACTTAGAATCACTTTTTTTTGTTAAGTTTAGAAGGTAAAAAAATTAATAATATTATTCCAACAAAATTAATAATTTAAAAGTTAAATGATACTCTTATTAATATATTATCTTAAACTTAACGGAAACCTCTTCCGAACTCATAGAAGAGCTGGCTTCATCAACCTTCGCCCTCGGCGGCGGCGCCACTGCCTCCGGCGGACTCCACATTTGATCCATTAGATGGTTATAATTATTTTGTATGTGACTTTTGTATGTTTGGCAAACAAAGAATACTCATCCAAATATGACCACTCTAATCATGTAATGCTTGGGTCAGTGATCCCAAATGCGTAATTTAATTGAGCAAACATACTGATAGCTCTAGCTGCAAAACCAAGTCCCTGGACTGGGGGTTAGACCCCGATTTTCCTCCAAGTATTGGTAAAATAAGATGTTCCCAGATGTACAAACCTAGAGCTAGATCTCCTTGACAGGCCTACACAAATAAATCAAATCAAAATTGAGGGCTTCAGATAATAAATGAAATTTGATCCTCAGAAGCCAAACCTGAACGACAATCCATGCAAGAGGTGGAAGCTTATCTTGTCCTTGGTATTTTGAGTTTTCTCTCAAATTCGGCAATATACTGATTAGTGCGTCTGGTTTTCGGCGTAGTACAATTGCCAAAACTAAAAAGATAGCAACCTGCAATAATATCAACAATAAGAAAATAGACCCAATAAAAATAAAAATAAATAAATTAACCTTAAAGAAAACAAACTGAAAAGTGATGTAGGAGGAGGCATCAAGTGTATATATACCTGAGACTTTGAAGATGGCTGCTGTGCTCCTTTGTTTGTGCCCTTAGATCCCGGCAGTTGGGTTGCCAAGTCAGCGAGGATCCCATCCAACGACCACAACTCAAATGCACCTAATGACTCATTGGAATGCTTACTGATCCATTCAACCGATGTCTTGTAATTAGACTCGGATATATACGAAGCAGGGACCTGCTTGTTCATAAGAAATAACTCAATTAGTAGCCTAGATGCACTAACGGAAACCTTAAAAAAATAAAATGAAGCCTAAAATGCCAAAACATATTTTAGATACCATGGTTTCACATGTTTCTCCTGTCCAGTGTCCACAGTATAAACCAAGAATCTTGTAGTATAATATTTTAACAAAACCACTTTTCGTTTCTTTTTTTTCCCTCTCTCATTAATTTTCCTTTAAATAACATCTTATTATAGAACTTTCTCGCAAAAATTAAGTATATTTTTTTATCCCTTGTGTTTAAAGGTAGCATTGGAAAAAAACCGATCGATGCATAACGGAATGCAATTTAATAAATTTTTTAAAAAAATCTTCAAAGATCGTTGGAAATTTTTTAATAAACGCATATAACACCACCTTAAGTGAAAATCAATCCTGGAAAAATAAAATCATCACAAACTACACAAAACTAATATTAGCAAGAAAAACATACCATGGTAGAATCCATAAAATGCGCCTGCCGTACTGCCAACCGAAGATCCTATCTAAATTAATAAGAAAAAAGGAACACGATTCAAAACCAAAAGCCGGAAAAAAAAATAGAAAAATACAAAAATGATGAGCAAGTATAGTTCATATAATTCGCACCATAGAAAAGCTGTCTCTGATGAGTGGTGGAATAGTCCACGCGCTTGTCTCCTGCGATCAAATTCGAAAATCAGAAGATAAAAAAAATCAAAAGCCAAAAATACAACAATTTTTTGGATTTACCATATCCTTAGTGAGGGGCCCAGCGCAATGGGGGCACTGAGTATCGGGGTTTCCTTCTCGTGGCCTAGGGTTTGGACCTCCATGGCTGCAATTGAAGTTTACAGATTACAGCTGGTTATAACTTAAAACAGATACAGTGACGAACTGAGAGTATAGCCCAACCCTTGCAAGATTTTTATGTGAATTTAAAACTAGAATTTTAATTAAATAAATCATATAACTATGAATAAGGCATTATTAAACATTAGGCATCGGTTATGGGACTAAAACCGATGCCTACAGACAGTCACGAGGCATCGGTGATTTGAGAACAACCGATGCGTATACATAAACATTAGGCATCGGTTCTTATACACAAACCGAGGCGTATACAGTCTATAAAGGCAGTGGTTTATTCACACCTACCGATGCGTATACATAAACATTAGGCATCGGTTGTACAACCGATGCTTAAAGTCCAAGTTATTAGCATCGGTCTAATAAGCATCGGTTGTAGAACCAATGCCTATCAGCAGAAATAACTGATGTTGTTGGTTTTTTTTTTGTAGTAGTGACTTCTAATACAAGAACCAATGACCCTCGACAATCTTTAGCCCCATATATGAGGATAATTGAGGATACTAAGCGAAAATGGCAAAGGGCTAGTGCTAGTCGATCAATGGAATTAGACAGTTATTTAGAGGCTTTTGAACCGACTTCGGTTCCAAAAAAGGCCGATGGTATTACTAACGATCTTGTGCAGTTTTGGTTGAAAGTGGCTATTATTTTTCCTACACTCTCTAGGATTTCCAAGGAGGTTCTTGTCGTTCCTATTTCAACAGTTTCTGTTGAACAGGCCTTCAGCATGAGAGGCTATATGTTAGATGAGCATCGGTCTACCTTAACAGCCAAAAATCTTGAAAATGAAATGTCGATGAAGATTGGGTGAAATCCAAAAAACGAGAACAAGAAATACAATTGGATGAAGATGAAGAGAGCGACTATTATGATACCACTTCGGGAAGCAACGACAACGACGAATAGGTAAGTAGGTAAGTGAGATAAGTATAAGAACTACGTGGACTTTGATTCCTTTTCGAGGATACGTAGGGAATTTAATTCTAATATTAAAAGTTAAAATTTAATTTTAATTTCTAATATTAGAATTAAAATCAAGTCCTTTTTTTAACTTATTTTTTTCAAAAAGAAAATCGAACTACGTGGACTTTGACTTCTTTACGAGGATACGTAGGCAAGTTAATTCTAATATTAAACGTTAAATTTTTTAATTTTTAATATTAGAATTAAAATCAAGTCCTTTTTTTTAAACTTATTTTTTTCAAAAAGACAAAACGATCGACTGCATAGCAGTCGATCGGCTGCTTTTCTGTCAATCGACAGAGTTTCAGTCGATCGACTGCCTTTGCAAAACCAAACTCATTGTCCTTCAGTCGATCCAGCAGTCGATCGCCTGCTTTTCTTTTAAAAAATAAAAAAAAATGTTGGCGGTTAACCGCCATTTCGGTTAACTGGTTTAATCGTAACCTTAACCGGTTCTCAGCCGGTTAGATTACGGTTAGTGTTAGCCGGTTAATTTAACCTCCGGCTAATAAACTGGCCGGTTATTAACCGGTTCAACACGTATGTCTGTTCTTATGTGTACCGTGAAGCAGAGTGACCCCCGTGCAACTGTCCTCCACCTGAAAACCAACGGCTAAAAAAACCCTCAATGATATTAGATTTACACAATTGGGATACAAAAATTAATCTCTTAGCCATAGCAGGGACACAAAGAGAACTTAATAACCGAAGTCCAGAAGTAGATGGAGGCGTGATAGTGCCCGTATGCGTGATATTCAAATCTGAGCCGTTCTCAATAACTATAACATCTGAACCATCATACAGAGAGTGGAGGGACATGTCTTTGAGGTCCGTAGTAAAATGGTGAGATGCACCGGAATTGAGGATCCAATCAGTGGCCGAGGGCGCATAAAATGGATAAGTGGAAGTGTGAGGATGCGGGGATGTTGATGAGGTCATGGTTAGGGTGTTAGTCCAAAGAAAGAATTGATATGTGGGTCATCGCTTGGCCGAATGCCCTGATAACCACAAAGTTGGCACATTCCAAGATATGGGCGTGGGCTAGATGACGAGGACTTATACGGGCCTTCATGTTTGTGATTGGGGCCTTGTTGATAGAGTGGACCACCTCCTCATCCATGAGAGGAACCATGAGGTGAAGTAGAAAAGGGTGGGCACTGAGTTGGGACTTGAGTCGGAAAATCCATGGCAGGGAAGCAATAGAGTGCGTTGGCTGGAAAGACTCTAATTAGGCTTCCAGAGAGAGTAATTTCTCATGCAATTCATCATGTTGAATGAAGCGTCAGGTGCTTGAATTTATTGGGGAAGTTCCTTGTACGGTTCATCAAGACTATTAAGAACTTTGATGACAATATCATCAGAATCAATAAAGGCACTCAACAGTTTGAGTTCACCGACGATGGATCGAATGTGATGCATGAGCTTTGTTATAGTTTAGGTGCCTATAATTGGGTTATGCAGACGATTCTTGAGGGCCATGATGCATCCCCGAGAGGGTGTACCATAGATAGTTGCAAGAGCATTCCAAGCCTCATGGGCGTTCTTGGAAGAGGAAATGGATGTGATGAGCAATGGGGAGACTGAACTCGCAATCGCGTTTAAGAGAAACTGATCTTGCTGAATCCAGGTCCCATATGCTGGGTTGGGAGTGGTGGCACCTCTAGTGGTAATGGTGTTAGCTGGATAGATGTTTGATCCACTAGCAAAATGCCATAGATTGTAATCGTCAAGAACGATCTTGAATTGAAAACAACTAGAAGTATAATTGGTGGAGGTAAGTTTGAGTGGAGTTTGGTGGTGGTGTTGGTGACAATCGGCGGCGTCGACGAAGTCATCACAGCCAAAAAAGAGGGGGAAAAGGGTTTTGAGAGTAAGCCTATGACGAGCTTTATAACATGTAGAAACTTGAGAAAAAGTTAATTAATATTGATACCCATAAGAAAAATATATAAACACAATACATATCTTGCCACACAAGTAAGTGAATAATAAATAAATACAAAACATAAATGAATACTTCTAATATTCCCAACAACCGTAGAAGTTCCCCCAAATCTATTTCAAAGTTAAAAAATGCCGATTTATTTCTTTGTTGTACAATGTAAAAAAAAAACTATTGGGAATTACCACCGTCTTCGATTTAAAAGATGGTTGAAGCATAAACTGCAAATAATTATACGAATTGAATTATATATTTATATGTGTTGTATATTTCGTTGCTGAATTGTATTGAGTTTTTTATAATAATTAAAATATATTAATGAAAAAAGGAAAAGAGAGTAATACAGATACAAAGACCACAACGCTGGATCATCCCACTAAATTCCTCAGGGTGGCCTCGTTAAAACCTCTCAAAGTAAATCCACCCTTATGGGAGATATCTTTGTAGAGGAAATAGTACCATCTCAATTCCTTTAGCCAGATTAACCGGAATAAGTGAAGAAGAGCCAAAGTGACCAAAAGCTGGCCACATAACTGAGAGAAAGCCTCAACGGGCAAGTTGTGGTCCAAAGACAAGAGAATCAAGGCCCACAGCTGGGCTAAGAGACTTCCACTATTAAATAGACAGCTGCATGACAAAAAATACTCATTATTACCATCATCATTAACAACTGAGCCCAATTCATGAGGAATGATATGTGACCATTCAAAACAGCGTCTCTGCCTCGTGAGTCCGTCAGCAACCTTATTGGCCTCACGAAAAATGTGTGAAACCCAAAAGTCCATGAGGGTCGTCAAGTACAGGGTTCTTTACCAACGACTCAAAACGCACCATGGAGTCGACGAATCTCCCCTCTTCTCAAAAGCCTCTACTACAAAGGAAAAATCAGATTCCAACCAAATCCTATTCCAACTATGAGCATGATCAAGCTCGTTAGCCATGATGGCAGCAATCAACTCTGCCTCAAATGCATAACACCTATCAATATGAACCATAAAGCAATCTCGGACGAAACCTCAGTAGTTCCTAAACATACCAGAAGCCAAACTGTGTTCATTGCTATCTACACTCCCATCAGTATTGATCTTTGCTCACCCCGAGAGTGGAAAATGCCAATGGACCAAAAGAAGTCGGGTTGGCGGATGGGGAGCACAAGAAACCTTCCAACGTCTAAGGGTGAGAAGATCCTTTAACGAGTTATTCATGACACTATCATTTCTTCGACAGCCTCTGTGATGAGTTGTCGGACAAACAAGAGAGCGTGCAAAGAAGAGGGTTGCTGATTATCAAACACAAGGTCATTAGGAAGAGTCCACACCACCCAAACGACTAAAATGATGCTAACTTTCCAAAGGAAGTTCACACGCAGGCTGAATCGCTGTTCCATGGCAAGAATCAAAAAATCATTGATCCCTCGCAATCCGGAAGAGGAATATGCATCGAGTTGCATATTCAAGTCCAGATGGTGCGAATGAATGAACAACTCCAAAAGAAGTGCTCAATCATTTCCGAGTGACTGAGGTATAAAGGGCACGTTGTAGGCCAATGAAAACCATACATGTTATCGAACACTGCCAAGAATCCCAATATAGCCCTCCAAAGTACAATAGAACGACGTGTTGGGAACTTGTTTGACCAAATCCATGACCCCCATAAAACCAAAAGGTGAGAGGGTCTAATGTGAGCATACGCTGATTTTGCTGTAAGAGAGCCCTACACGCTGCCCAACCAAACTCTCTTATCAACTGTGTTAGGAGCAAAAGGACAACAAATAATGTCCCTGATAATCCCAATTTGTCGTATTACAAAATCAGCAGTGAAGTGCCATAAATCGTCAAAGTAAGAGTCACTTATGGTCTCTTGGGATTGAGCTCTGAAGGTAGAAGGAAGATCTAACTGATCATCAATAACATACCGAAGCCAATTGTCCAACCAGAAGCGTACCATTGAACGATCCCCTGGAATCTAACAAGTGTTGTTGCAAATGTGGCCAAGAACCTGATGCCAAACCGAAGAATAAATATAAAGTTGTCTCAGCACACCACCAGTTCTCAAAAAATATGCCCTTAATTGTATTGGGTTAATATGGTAAGAATTATTTGAGGATTATTGTAGTGAAATGAGTTGACAAGAAGTTCTAAGTCCAGATTATAGTTTATATTGATCCACTTGAGGAATATAAACTTATTATTGATAAATATGTCATTTGAGTTAATATACATTAAATTTTCTAGATTAAATGAATTTTTCAAAGGTCCTGATGTGTACATGTACACTCACTTATAGTTAAAATATGTTTGGTTGTTGGAATAATAGTGACATAATGTTCACTGATGTATTTGTTTGATTTATTTTTTTATTGCTAAGCATAATTTAAATTATAATATGTTCATTTTTTGTATTGCTCTTACTTAATTTTGATTAATTTGTTGTGATATGCTTTTTTTTTTTAATTTTTGACCTTAATTTTATTTGAGAAATAAAGGAATAATGTAGGTTTTAGAAAACCATTTGTTACGTGTGCCTTTAAAACTAATTTTTAGTAGATGAAACTTACATTGGTCGTCTGGATTTATCCAATATTTTGTGGGTTTTATAGTCATCATCTTGTGAATAATTGAGTGGACATAATTAATGCTCTATCATTGGAGACTGTAATATCGACATGAATAATTAATATTATGACTAGGAGCCTCAGACTGCGTGACTAGGTGTCCCAAAGAGACAAGGAAGCATTCATGTATTTGCACTACCATGAACTACGCCACATTAAGGGCAAGGACTTACACTACTACAGAAACAGCTTTCTAAGGCTGTTAATTAAAGGCGGTTCACTGAAAACCGCCTTAAAAATACTTTTAACGGCGGTTGTGGCTAAAACCGTCGTTAAATTTAACGGCGGTTTACAAAAAATCGCCGTAAAATCTCGAACATTCTACGGCGGTTTTTTGTAAACCGCCGTTAAATTCAGCTGGCCTCCAGTTTTTACGTCGGTTTTGTGAAAACCGCCGTAAAATGTTTAAGTTTTTACGGCGGTTCTCAAATAACCGCCGTAGAATGTATATATAAATTAAAAATATGAAAATAAAAAAAATTCCAACGCCACGACACGGATCCTTGTGCTCATTGATCTACTGATCTTCACCGTTCGTTAAAAACAAATCTACTAATCTCCACCGTCCATTCTAAACATATCTCTATTGATCCCCTTCTTTTCCTCTCCATCATTTTTCCTTGCCCGTTGACTACCTACGCTACATCTCACCGGCGATGGCGTCACACCCATGCCTGAAAAAGTTGTGGAAAACACTCCATCCCACCAGTTAAACCCAACTGCGGCCATAAACAAGACTGGCAATTCTCAAAACTCAAGTCACGTCGCTTTATTTTCCCATTTCTTCGATTTGATCCTGAAGAACGCCGGAGCTTTTCCGGTCAAATTCAACCATACCTCAGCGTCCTCTCTTGATGGCGAGCCTATTCCCAACACCGCTGGCAACAATTCTTCCCCCACTCTCACCAATTCGAAAAAATTTCAGAAAATGGTCCAAGATCCCCTTTTGCTTCCGCAGAACGTCGGCGCTACTCCGGCTAAATTCAACCCCATCTTAGCCTCCTCCCGTGAAGGCGAGGCATATCACAACAACTCTGGCATCAATTCATCACCTATTCCCCCAATTCAAAAAAATCGCCGAAATTGACCCAAGATCCCCTTTTCGTCATTTCCAGCGAAAAACACGACGGCGCTGCTCCGACCAATTTCACCTCAGTCACGACGTCCCCAAGCGACACTGATAACAGCCCAAACGTTTTGGAAGCCAATTTGAACATGTCAGGTACTAATTCGATTTTTCCCCAACTCTGCAATCGCGATCCCCTTTTGGCACCTTCAGGCTTTGTTTCAGTTGAGGCTCTTCAGGAAAATTTGAACGCTCTCTTATCCTCACCTGACTTTTTAGATTTTTTTGGAAAAAACACTGATGACAATTGTTACCCGATGAACCTAATTTCTGAAACTTCGAAAATTCAGAAATCGTATGCTGCGGCTGCTGCGACCTCGACACCCAGCGTTCACGAGTTAAGGGATTGTGGAATGATTGGTTTCTCCGACGAATTTTTGGAGATAATTTACACCCGTCCAGATGTGATGCATGGCTCGACGGATTTTACGAAAGCTCTTGTCGGGAAATTCTCTCGTGGTAAACCCACTATGGAGGTAATCCATTCCAATTTCTCATCTAAGGGTTATCCCGGCTGCAAGATTACTGATCTTGATTCCCGTCATGTTTTAATTCAAGTGTTTAATGACGAGCTTTTTGTTAAACTTTGGTTAAAGCGTGAAGTGTCGATTCTTAATTTTCCGATGCGAATCTTTAAATGGCAGCCGGATTTTGATTTTAATGCTGAATCACCTATTGCTCTGGTCTGAAAGAAAGTGTTATCAGGGTCAGTGCTTGAGATAAAGTATATATCAACTTATTACCTTTATGACTTTGTTGTGTTTCAATTGGAAAGTCATTGATTTGATGGAGTATTTTGAATATTAAAATTGTGATATTATTGTTTATGTGCTTCATTTACTCTCCCCTTAATTCCATTTATTTTACAATAGCTAATGTGGCTGCAATGTGATATCTAGGCTTGATGACAACACTGCGGAAACTTTTGCTTACTGGCAATCCATTGCGAACACTTCGGAGGTATGAACCAGTCTTTTGTTGTCTGAGTTAGCTTTCTTTATGTTTGTTTACGAGTCGACTAAAATATATGTTCTTATTCAGCTCCCTGGTACATGGACCTACGCATGCTCTATAGAATATTAACATCATACCCAATAATCTTTATCATCTCTGACTCAGTTCGATCTCATTGTTTTGCGGATCAGATTTACAGCCCATTTATTTTTATTTATAATATTACTCTCTCCTAAATATTCGCATATTAAACTCAGTCCACCATTTATTGCGTTTTCTATTCTTTTCTTTTCTCCATATACATATACCTTATTCTTACCCGTTCCTATATTTCGCACGACCTTTTTTCAATCCTTATCCATTATTCACATCTCCCTATTTATTCTTGTCTGTAACGTTAACTCTTCAGTTGTAGACTTGTCACATAATTACAATACGCTTTTTTCTTTCTTTCTTTCTGAATACACTTAATTATCGGACACATAAGGATTGTATTGAATTTTGAATACGCAGGTATATTGTTATGCTGCGTTTTCAAATGAAGGTATGAATTATTATTATTATTATTTATTTACGACAAGATTTTAATGTCTTGTTAATTGATCTGGATTATTTGTTTTTGTGTTGTTGTTATTTGAAATGCTACTGCAATGTGGTTAAATTATTGGATGTAGCATATATTTTTCAATGAACATATATATGTTATGTTTCTTTACAATATTTTTAACTTCAATGATTTGAGCTATGTGGATTGTTTCATTTGCTTTACCAGCCGAATTTACCCAGTTATATTCACGCAAATTCTTTTAATTAGCATTACTTCAAATTTGTGCTGGAAATTCAACAACCTTGATTAGTTGATCTGGATTGATGGATTTGAAGTTCATTCTAAGTCTTTTTTTGGCTCATCTTGGATTTTTTATTAGCTATATATTTTCCTTTTTTTTAACATGGGTTTTGAATTTTTCAGGTGCTGAGGAAATGTGAAAGGGGAAAAAAAAATTATTTTGAAGAATCGGGATTTGTTATCAACCTGGATCGTTTGATGAAACCCAATCACTCTGTTATTCGAAATATTTTACGGCCCGGCCTTGCCAGAATGGTTGTTTTGCGGCTATCCATTACACCATCTTTTCAGAAGAAGCCGTAAAAGCCCATGTAGAGGTTTTATCCATACCCAAGAATGGACACGGACATCACGAAACTCATAAATTTCACAACATCTGCAGATCTTCGTTGTGGTAACATTAGATATTTGTTTTGTTTATGATCGAATCTAAGAGGTGAACTGAGGATTTGGATACGAGTTTTGGTTTGATGTTTCTTATTGAAATATTGTTGTTTCTCTCTGCAACAATTAATGTTATACATGTTTTCAATTCTTTTTTTTTTTAATTTTTGTACTACTTTCTAAAAGGTACTTTTTAAAAACCGTTGTAAAATATCTGTTCTGAAAACAGACTTTCTAGAAGGTATTTTCATAAACCGCCGTAAATAGGTATTGTTCTACGCTGGTTTTAGAAACCACCGTTAATTTGATATTTTCGACGTCGGTTCTATAAAACCTCCGTTGAAACTGTATATACTACGGCGGTTTTTAAACCGCCGTTATAATAGCCTTAAAACCACCGTAAATTCTCACTTTTTAAGGCGGTTTTGAAAACCGCCGTAAATATTTACGGCGGTGGATACAAAGACGGTTTTAAAACCGCCGTTAAATAAAAAAAAAACAGTCTTAAATTCTTGTTTCTGTAGTAGTGTTAGATTGAAGTAATACAGCGCGTCTAATAGTTGAAGTTCAATTTTCCTTCAAAGAAAAAGGTAGTGTTGATTGTAACGAAATATATATTTCTTATAGATGGTCTTTTATGCTCATGTCTTAAACATTGAATTATGTTATATTTGTGGTTTATCTACGTCTTGGGTTTGGCTGGATTTTTAAAAAAAAAAATATTTGATTTGTTATATATTAGTGTATTAGTTATATTACTATTATTTAAAAAAATAGTTATGTATTAATTATAATTATGGGCACGGTTGGCTTGATCTGTTGCATGATTGATATGTTCGCTCTTCTTCCATTTTATACATCGATATGTTCACTCTTCTTTTGGTTTACACTTAAATAAATTTGCCATTTAATTGATATGATTTTTATTTTTAAGTTCTTTTCGTAGTTTTGTTAAATGGACTTTTTGGGCAAACACTTGTGTCAGTATAGATTGACAGGTCATGACTCGTCATACCATCTGACCCGATACTACGATATATTGGTTTTTGTACTATGATTTAATGGTTTTTGTACTCGAAAGTAAACCTCTTACCCATACTATGATGTATTGATTTTTGTAGTATGATGTATTAATTTTTGTATTAAAGTATTGGTTACGAATTCTAGCCTAAAGGATGATCCGTCAGTCTTGCTTAACAAGAGTGCATTTATTTTATGTACTTATCTAATATCAACTTGTGTTTAAATTAATTTACAATGTCTTTATATTAAGAACATCTTTAATGATCAATGTCTAATTAATAAAAAGTCATCCATATCATCAAGTTACAAAGTATGCAAATAATTTAACCTCAAATGCATGGTGTCATGGATCTTGTTACGGTGACATGGAAAAAATAACTCTCAACAATGTCAAGCCCACTTTGTGATTTCACAAAGCCTGTCTAACACGGTGAGTTAGCAACATTGAGCATTTAAATGTAAGACGATTTGGAATATTATAAAAAGTCCAGCTTTTATTTCACAAAGTCTATTATTTTGGTATTGATATTATTTTCTATTTTATTTTATAATTAAGGAAAGTAAATGCTACATAGATAAAATTATGGATGTTGACATTGTGCATTGGAGATCATTTTTGAAATTGAATTCTAGTTCTTGTAACACTCATTTTGTGTATATATACATTGTATTTCTTGATTGCTATGTGTCAAAAGTTGTTTTCGTCAAAAGTATAGCATTGGAGGTGCTCTAACATATCACTTTTCAGTTGGATATGAAACTGACATGGTTACTGAATTAGCATCCATCACAACAATGATAACAAATATGTGTAGTATTATGATTGAAGTGCCACATGCATTATATGTTAGATATCGTATTTAAAAAATATATCTGGGATTAAAGCGGTAACAACCCTTACATATAATAAGACAACTTTCTATTAAGCTGATGTGGTTAATAATGTTAGCTCGATTGAACTGGCTTGAACCGAACGAACGGCTTACCGAGCTAGCATCCCCCCGCTCGGAGTGTGCAGGGCCCCGACTTGATCAAGCATAATACTGTGGTTCTAAGTATATGAGAAGTTAAGCTGATAGATGTTATCATCTAGCCGAGAGTGCGCTGGAGGGTGGAACCGATTGATAAGCAGCCCAAACTGATGAATAAGTGAGGTCGGACGATAGGATGTCCCGGTACATAATTTATGGGCTTTTGAGGCCCAACAAATTTTATAGTTTGAGTTAAGAACTCGGAAAAGAGTCATGAAGGAAGGATCTCTCCTTTTGGTATGAGATTACATAGTTTCCTTCTAAATGATGAGTTCCTTGATTATGTAACAAGTCATTACTTCTTATAAATAGGGAATCAGGCCCCATTCTACAATCATTTTACATACTTTATTCACTTTGAGTGATTTTGTATTTTGACTTGATCATCGGAGTGTCTACACTGGGAGAACCTCAGTGCCTTGTTTTGTCGGTCGATCTATCATTAGTCGAGCTTCCCATTAGATCAGACAACATTTGAGGAAGCTAAGGGAAGAAGCCCGCCGCCTCCCAATCCAATTATTGAGGTGTCTAACTATTATGGACGCATCACAAATGATTATTTCTTATACTTCTACATATATTAAGTGCTTTTAACTTTAAGTTCCATTAGTGGAAAAACAGTGATTAGAGGCAGTTTTAAACAGCCTTTAGAGGCGGTTTTGACCCGCCTCTAATCAAGGCGCCACAAATACGTACCATTAACCGGGCGGCGTTTCTTATAAAAACTGCCGCCTATAGTCTTTATAGTTGCCTTTAAATCGCCCCATAATTCATAAATGGAGGCGGTTACTTTATACGAAAGCCTCAAAGTGTGTCGATCGGAGTTATTAAATTCGAACCGCCTCAATTATCATCCCAGTCAGAGGCGGCCATTTATCAGAACCGCCTCAAACTCCCATTCAAAAATAAATAAATAAAAATACCTTATTTCTTTCCTTGTTGCTGCTGCCAATACCAATACTATTATCAATCAATGAACCAACCAAATTATATAGATCACTAATAATATTAAATCAAACCAACATATAAAATCGACAGTTATTCTCATCTCTAAAAGTGCATTTTTAAAGTTATTCTCATACACGAGTTCTGAATAGACAAATACGCAAGGTCGCTTAGCTCTTATCGAAATTTCAAAATGATTCAAGCAAATGCAATTGTTAAAGCTAGAATGTGTTTGCCATGCTATATAGTCTAGTCTGATATCTGACAGCAAGCAAACCTTTCCATCTTTAACACGACTGCAAGAACAAACAATCAGCTTTGCTTTAAGAGCCCTTGTCAAGATCCTCACATAAATGCACATTCTTTCATCTGAAGAAGAATAAAAATAAAATAGTTATAAGAGATAAAAGTAAAAATGAAAATCAAAGAGGAGTGACATCAGCAAATGCTGATATGTCGATAAATGGAATGTTCAAGATCTGGTTTTACCCTTAAAACCAGTTTCTGCACTTAGACTCATCAAGTAACCCATATCTCTTTCTTTTTCACTCTGTATTACTTATTGTAATTTCCCATACATTCCATTGCTGCAGTAATAATCAATACAAATAATTGAAAACGATGCATCTGACCGATAAACTGCATTACATTATATAGCACTCACCAAAATGGCCGGGAAAAAGTTACGTGCGGCCTCTCATCAATCACATCGACCGTTCCAAAAGCTTCATGAAACTGATTGGCCATAGTCCTCGTAGGCATAACCAACTTTAAATTTTGATGGTTCTCTTGAATCAACCAGTTTAATAGTCAAAGGAGGCAAACAATCACATGCATCAAACGATAATGAAAGACCATTCTTCACATAAGAAATACCTCATCATCGGTACAAGAAGGAGAGCCGCTATCCAAAACCTCAAGCTGTTTGCTGCTCTCTTCGAAGCTGTATAGAAAATCGACCATTGAATTCCCTTGGGATCATGCTTATGGGCCGGTTCGAATGGGACTATGCGGTTTTCTGGCTGTTCGGACTCTTTATCATGATAAATCAGCCGAGACTCGGCCATAAATTCATCAATTTCTTCATCATCTTTGCCACCGATCTCATCTGGTGGTGGGCTATTGTCGGATGATGCCCTCCCATGCCTATCACTTACGGCCATAGATTGTTGACGGGATACAAATTTGGGCTTGAATTTTTTCCCGCCTCCTCTACTTGCACCATCACGTATAGGTACATTAAATATCAGTTTAACTCACAACCCTACATCAAAAAGAAAAGCAAGAAAAAAATGTCTCAGAGTAGATATGATCTGCAAATAATGAGGAACTATAACTTCCACGGGCACTCAGTCACACCATATGAAGAATGATAAACAAATAGAAAAGAGTTTATTTACACTTACTCCCTATTTCTGTTGTTAAAAATAAAAAATCATGCCTAAAACCTTTAAAAGGCACACTCTGTCAGGTAGCAGGAACCGTTAGGCAGGTCCCTTGAAACTAAAATTTAAAATTAAAATAAAAAAACCAAACATATAGAGAACCCTAAAAAACTAAACTAAATAAAGAACCTTAAAAATGAAAAAAAAAAAATTAAAAAAATCTAAAAAACTGGAAAACCCAAAGAAAAACTAAACTATATAAATAAAGAAATAAATAAGAACCCTAAAAACAAAAAAGAAATTAACAAACTAGAATTTTAGGCGGTGTACATAACTAATTCTCTACCTTTAAAGGATTACCTTTCTTTCACAAATATTGTTGGTAAGTAAATACAGCAAGAGAGAATAGTAAAGTATTCTACTGCCACACCTCTTCATCAGAATGAGAGATCGAAGTCATTGTTGGTAAGTAAATCATTCCTTCATTGGGTTTG
>BMAC01000295.1:666483-679061 GCA_014905375.1 Phtheirospermum japonicum | reverse complement strand
CTTGTACTTCTTTCATCTATATTACCAATGATTTGGCCCACGGGGTGGTTTTTCTGGATTCTGGATGGAATGTCCCTCTGATGAAGATCAATGGGATTTGCTGGATCTTATTCCTCTGAATCAGAATCAGATTCTACAACTTGGCTTGATGTTGGTACTGATGTTGGTATCCCAGTATCAACATGGTTATCAACATCACTCAAATCTCTAAGTTCAGCAACTGCATCTTTGTTCTCAATACCTGCAYCATCAAYTGAAGTAGGAGTGACACTACCTTRAGGATTTTGATCATAAACCAGATCATTATCCTCGACAGGCTTGGCTCCGCTCGTTAGATCATCAAACTTGACATTTACTGACTCAAACATACTTCGAGTTCGAAGGTTAAACAACCTATATGCATGACTATTCTGGGAATAACTCATGAAAATGCACTTATCACTTTTTGAGTCTAGTTTAGCATGATGATTTCTATCGTTAAGCACATAGCAAATACATCCAAAAACATGAAAATAGCTCAAGTTTGGTTTCTTCCCAATCAGCAATTCGTAGGGAGTTGCACATGAACCTGGTCTAAAATAAGCCCTATTCGTGATATGACATGCAGTGTTCATTGCTTCAGCCTAAAATCGTTTACCTATTAGAAATTAACATAGTTCTAGTCATCTCTGCTAGAGTTCTATTCTTACGTTCAGCTATGCCATTTTGTTGAGGGGTAATTGGAGAAGAAAATTCATGACTAATACCCTCAGAAGTGCAGTACTTCAGAAAAGATGCGTTTTCAAACTCCTTTCCATGATCAGTTCTAATCCTACCAATTTTCACATTAAACCTTACACATAGCTTCTTTGCAAGTTTTTTGAAAGCCTCAAATGTYTCAGATTTTTCTTTTAGAAACACTACCCAAGTAAACCTAGAAAAATCATCAACAATTACAAGAACATACCTCTTACCACCAAGGCTTTCAACCTCAAGTGGTCCCATGAGATCCATGTGAAGCAATTCAAAGCAGGATGATGTAGTGAGACTTTGTTGGACTGGATGTGGCACCCTGACCTGTTTCCCTTTTTGGCATGCCTCGCACACTGGAATGATCTTTGTTTTGAGCTTAGGTAGCCCCGTCACAGCTTCTTCCTTGGCCAACCTGTCCATCATCTTGTAATTTACATGTCCAAGCTTTTGATGCCATAGTTCTGCATCACTAAATTGGGACAACCTGCAAAAAGCATCAATATGAATTTGGTAGCAATTATCTGAAGTTCTTTTTCCGGTGAGAATACACGATCCATTCTCCTCATACACTTCACACTTTTCACGGTTGAATTTAACGCTGAACCCTCCATCGCACAATTGACTTATGCTGATTAAATTTGCAGTAAGTCCTTCTACTAGCAGCATATTTTCTAGTGTTACAACGCCAGGAACATGGAGAGTCCCTTGGTCAACAATTTGGCCATTTGCGCCTCCTCCATACTTCACTTTTCCACCTCTAAATCTGACAATGTTGGAAAGCAATTCTTCTGAGTCTGTCATATGCTTAGAGCATCCACTATCAAAATACCAGGCTCCAGGGACAAGAGACTTCAGGGAGGTATGGATCATATTGCACTTGATGTTGTTTTTCTTGACCCATACTTGTTTGTATCTGATATTAGTATTGATGTTGGTAGCGCGGTTACCAACATTGGACTTGACAGACATATTTGTTCTCTGAAAATGTCTTCTCTCGCCAATGATCTTCCAGCAAAAGGGCCGAATGTGCCCTGGTTCTCCACAATGATGGCACACGAAATGTCTCCTCCTTCTCTTGTGGCGTTTGGAAGATTTTTGTTCTTGACTCGACACTTGCGTGGGTTGACTTGGCTTGAAACCTATTCCATGCTTAGAGGACTCTGGGAAGCTAACCTGCAAAATTTCATCAAGCTTCGCCTTACCTTTGTTTAGATTTGAAATGGTTCCTCGAACAGTGGTCAGCTCATTCCTAATCTTTTCAAGCTCGGCATCCTTCTTGGTGAGAGATGTTTCCAACCGGACAATAATTTCGAGCTGTTCCTCCTTTTCCTTGGTTAGCTTTTCTACTTCTTTTGCGAGATCTTTTGCTTTGAGTACCTGTTTACTCCAACTGACAAATAACTTCTTGTGGTCAACACTCAGGTGCTCGTATTCCTCATAATAATTAGTGATCTCGGCATTCAGGCACACGATGTTATCTGCAAGCAAACCAACATGAACATCGTCGTCCCACACAACATGGGAAAATAAAGCTGGCAGGGAATCAGTTGACTTAGAATTATTAACATCTTCGGTGAACTCCGTAGCGACCATGCTTTTCTTTCTAAGAGTGTTGGGACACTCATTCTTGAAATGTCCCCAACCTTTGCATTCGTGACATTGTATCTCGTTGAGAGGTTTTGAAGAACCTGACACATTAAAAATTGAATTTGTGGACTGAGATTGTGGAAGAGTACGTCCAGTAAACTTTGGAGTGGATGTCTGTACCCTGTTCCTTGTATTTGAGGGAATTGTTCTTCTTCTTCAAGAATTTGTTGAAGCGTTGAGTCACAAGGGCCAGTTCATCTTCTTCGAGAGTAGTCGATTCCATCCTTTTAATAATCCCATTAAAATCAAATTCCTCGTCATTTTCACCATCGACTGTAATTAAATCAGAAGAATAAGCAACATTCTTCTCTTTCGAGCTAGAGGTGACGTGTTCCATCTCGTATTGCTTGAGGTTTCCAACTAAGGTGTTGAAATCGATGTTATCAATATCTTTGGATTCTTCTATTGCCACCACTTTCATGCTATAATTCTTCGTAATGGATCTTAGCAATTTTTCTACAAGACGGGAATTAGTTATGGGCTCACCCAGCTCTCTGCACTCCTCTGTTATTTCCGAAAATCTCACAGAGTAGTCCATGATCGATTCTTTCTCATTCATTCTCATAGCCTCGAATGTGGACAAGAGCATTCTTAGTCTGGATTTCTTCACGCTTGCTGTTCCTTCACACACCCTTTGGAGTGCGTCTCATGCATCCTTTGCAGACTCGCAATTCTTGATGATTCGATAGTAGTTTGCATCTACATAGCCACACAAGGCGTTGATGGATTTAGAGTTCCAATTTGCAGCAGCTGCTTCGTCAGCAGTCCAATCTTCCTCTTTCTTGGGAACAGCATCGCCCTCGCCATCCGTGACACGTGGCTTTTCCCATCCAACAAGGACGGTCTTCCAGACACGTTCATCCATGCTCTTCAAGTGCCACCTCATTCTCTGTTTCCAGAGAGAGTAATTCTCACCATTAAGGATTAAAGGTCTCGGGTTGCCTTGAGCATCCATAGCACCTAAGAAATAAGGATCAATACTTAAAAGGTTAAGTAACCCGCTCTAGATGTCAATTGTAAAATTAGAAGGTTTATGGTTTTAAAAATAAGTCTCAGTTTAACGATGTTGATAACCAATGTTAACCAACATTAATTAACAACATCAACCATAGTGAAGAAAATATATGCAGCGGAATAAATTATAAGAACACGATTTAACAAATTCAGTTCACAAGTAAATACTTGTGAACTTGGGTGTACAAACCCAAAAACTATATTACTTTCACTTCACGTTCAATACAAAATATAAAGTAATATATGAAAACTAAATATCAAGAAACTTGATACTAAATACTTGTTGCCGGAATGGCAAGATCTTCTCCGTTGGTCACGCAACTTCAAAGATCTTGTTTATCACGATCGTTGGCTCCAAGTAATTTTCTTCTTCGTGTTCTTCTTCTTTGCGTCTGACGTCGTGCGTTCTTCTCTTCAAGAAATCCGTGTGTCAAAGTCTCTCTAAGTATTAGGAGTCCTTGTGTCTTAAATAGACAACCTAGAATCCTAAATTTGGTAAAATTTTAAAAACAAATTCTAAACACAATTTAGGAATAACTAAAGTCTTGTGCATAAACTAGGAAACATAATATTGTCCTAAATCTAATTTCCTAATTTATTTTGTGCTCAAGAAAAGCAAATAGCAAAATAAGAATTATTGTCAAGAATAAATTTCTCAACACAGGTGACACTTTTTAATCATTAAGTGACACATGCAAACAAAGCCATCCATTTATAGAGGCACCAAAACAAAGATAAGTTTTTTATTTTTGATTATTCTCATGTGAATTGGACAAGTTTAACCCATTGATGTTTTTATATTATTAAATTTATAACCTTAATTTGTCAAACCTCTATTATAGTTCCTTTATGGAGTAATAATTAATTATTTGATAAAAGTTACTTATCCTTACGATATTAGTCATAATCCTGATTAAGAGTAATAATTCCCCTCAGATGCTTTTTGTATGTCTTGTTTTTTTGCAAGGTAATGCCCTCGTCTAGTTTCTTAAGGTATTTTTCCTTGACCATCATAATATGTATTATTAGGTGAAACTTCAAAACTCAACACAAGAACTAATGGGATGAAGTACAAGAGTGTCTTGCACTGTTCTACGGCAAATTGAAAACATGTGGTGTATGTCTATTAAATCTTCACTATCTGTGATAGCTTAGTCACTTGCTTCAATAGTGCCATGTATTAATAGCGATGTTTTAAAAATCGGACCGGTGAACGAATCGATCTCCTCACCGGTTCAGGGTTCAACCGCCGGTCTAACCGTATTAATAAAAATATAATATTCTTAATTATATAGTATGAAATATTATGTAATGTATTAATATAAATATTAATTTGATTAGTATTTAGAAAAAGTAATTAATTTATTATATAAACATGCTTAATTTATTTATACTCTATTAAACATATTAATGTAATTCTTTGTTATGTGATATATAAGTCATAGATCACTATCTTAATTATTTGTCTAGATTATTAAGAGATAAAAATAAAAAAATAAAATTGAACGAACATAATTTATTTATTTTCATATTGCTTGATTAGATTCCATGGATCATTAATATAATTAAGCCAATTTAGTTGAATCATACACAATATTTTGCACATAAAAAACGATTTCACCGGTTCAACCGGGTTTTTTTGCCGATTTTCAGCGGTTTAACCGATTTTGACCGGTTCTTGTCCGGTTTAACCGCTAAAATGGTTTTATAGGTGTGATCGGATCGGGTCAATGACCGATTCCCGGTTTAACCGGTTAAACCGGCCGGTCCGATCCGATTTTTAAAACAGTGAATTAATAGTATTAATCTATGTTGGCATTAATAATCTACTTTATGAGTATGTTGGCAAATTACATTGGCGTTTTGGGGTAAATATAAGTAACTCCTCCATGATATGTATTGTTATATGTATTTGATTTTGTTTGATATAGTCTATGTTTGGTTGAATCTAATTGATATTATCAATATATTATTGTCAAAATAAAGAACTAATATATATAAAATAAATACTATATAAAAAAAAAGGTTTATTGGAGGCGGTTAAACAATAATAACCGTCTCCTGTGACGGAAAAGGTGGTAGCTAGCGGTGGTTTTTGACACAACAATGTCCCAACTTTAATTGAGTCGCGGCTAGACTCCCAATGGTAATGAAGGTTGTCGTCACTCCTTTTCTATTTGGCAATATTCATGTCAAATTTTGATTGGTTGACAAAGCTTTCGACTAGCCTGGCTCCCCGACAATTATAACAACATGGTTAATTTTATAACTGGCACTACCCATATAACCAAGGAATGAGATTTCAACTACAGTAAATCAAAACTAACATCACGAGTAAGAGTAATGTATTGGATATTTAAATTAATCAAAAACTTGTGTTACACTAGTTCTTGAACCAATCAAGTGGGAAACCTGTAAAATCTCTCAATTTACTACTTTTATAACCTTAATCCATTATTATGGATGCAACTTTTCAAAATTACAAACACTCTCGTTTAAGAAAATACCGAGATCAAAGGGGGTGGTCGTAAGGGTAGTTGTATATATTGTCTTAAGAATTTCATCAGTAGGATCTTGTAATTGGATTGTCAATATTAAAATAGAA
The DNA here is from genome assembly GCA_014905375.1 of Phtheirospermum japonicum. NCBI lineage: Eukaryota > Viridiplantae > Streptophyta > Magnoliopsida > Lamiales > Orobanchaceae > Phtheirospermum > Phtheirospermum japonicum. Next base: position 673,063 of record BMAC01000295.1, on the reverse strand, counting down.
CATGTTTCTTGGTTAAAAGAGCTAACAGCTATTGCACTAATCAAAACCTTGAGACGAAGTTCATCTTGTGAACCTTTGAATAAATCTACGACCTTCAGAATTCAATACGATTATTATAAACCAACACATGACACTTTGAATATTTAGAATAAATCAGATTAAGGGCACACTAGTACAAAAAAACCATTCTAAAATAGATATTGTAGAAAGTCTTAGGCGGCTATGTTCTAGAATGTCGTCCGGTGGCATTTTTGTAATAAAAAAGTCACATACTAAAATAACTTTTACAATGTACGTTTTAAATAATCTTAGTTTGTTCATATCTATAATGTCTTTACAAAAGACGTTTCGGTATATTCGATATCTAGAACGTCTTTACAAAAGACGTTCTGGTAAATTCAATATCTAGAATATATATTTTAATACGTTCTGGTATATGTAATTATTTAGAACGTATTTTGAAAAGACGTTCTAGTATATCATATTATTTAGAACACCTTTTTTAAAGATGTTCTGGAATGTAATAAAAAACTTTACTTTTTCACAAAAAAAAACAAAACAAAAAGAATTCCGTCATTTTGCCCTAGCCCTACCTCCCTTCCTCTCCTCCGATCTAAATCCATCTCTCAAATCCCATCTCTCTCGGTTCTACATGGTTCTCCATCTTCATCCCGACATTCAAGCCCTAGATAAACAACCTTACCTTACTTCCGTGTAGAGGTAGTTTTGAAAATTCCCCAATCCGCAAATCTATTTTACGAAGAAGAAGATAGAAACAAATTAGAATTATGTGCGAGTTTTTTTTCTTCTAGATGCCTAAACCATTGTCGAGCCCTCATCTCAGTGATTTCCCTTCCCTCTGGTTAGTAATTACACAAATATTTTATACACACTTACAACTCACAAACGCACACATAAACTCACTATAAATTTTCATCTGTAATGCCAATTCTTCTTTTATATATTTTATGATTTTATAGATGAATCATAGATTCTTATAATTGAACCCAATTTCTTAATTCCATCTTCAAATAACGAAAGCCATTAACAAAAGCAACCAAAAATATGTTGAATGGAGGTGGCTTTCTTACCAGTTAGAGGAAAAGAATTGACGGTAAATTGCTTTGGATTTAATAATTTATTCTGTTGTTTTATTCTAATACTTGCATTTAGCTCATTTTACTGTCTAACTAAACTGATGCAAAGTTTATTCTTCTTCAAGTTGATCTGTAAAATTCCCAATTGCATTTCGCAGCTTGAGTTTAACAATGTTGTTTAGGGTTATCAGTTTATAGTTTGCATTCTCTTCTGATTTTTAACTTAATGCGACGCTATTAAATTATTTATGTTATGAGTTCGATTATGATCTATTTCGTTGTCTTAATCTATTCGAGTGAGAAGTTATGGCTATTCTATAATAGAATATTTTCAAAGGAAAATAGGGATTTAAAAGACCCAATTTATAACACCCACCTTCCAATTAAAATAGGAAATGCATTTATATAAAACAAACCTTCAAATTTATCACTTTGTTTATTTTATGGTCGGAACCTGGTCAAGATTGGTTTTTGTGTTGGTCGATTACATTTTTGCAATATCCAGTGTAGTCGGTATATTGGTTGTTTGTGGGTCCGTTTTGTGGTCGGACAGTTAGTCGATATATGGTCATTCGACAGTCGGATATCAGTTGGTATGTAAGTTTTGACTTCATGCTCATCATTGAGTGGGATAATATTTTGAGAACTCTGCCATTTTTAAAGATTTTGCCGAAAAGAAAATAAAGCATGTTATTGCGATGAGGATGTCACATTTTATTTTAATTTTCATGTTTTGTTCCGTGTGTATGGGCATCCAGCTCTATCAATGAGATTTTATCATATAAATTATTATTACAAAGCTTGCTCTGGCTTAAGTTATACTATGTTGATAATTAACTTATTTTAAAAAAATAACAGACCTTAATTCTAATTATGGGAAATGATATTGTTAATTTATTTCTCATTATACTAAATTTATAACAATCTATGGTTTAGTTTGAAACTTAATTTGGTTTTATATGCTTCAGTTTTGTGTAAAGTAGAAAGATCTTCTCATGCATGGGTTTTAAATAATTTCTTGATGCGGTGGATCCATAATTCTCAGTTTATATGATACTAAACATAATGACTGAACTAAAAATAATGACTGAATTACCATATTGTTCTTGGAGTTAGTAGCTTAAAAAAATTGATAGAGAATTGATATCACCTCAGGATGTCTATTATAACTCAACCCTAAACATCTAATATAGTTTGTATCTTATGATGGGAACTGGATTAACTGAAAGTTGCATGCAATTTAAGAATGTGATATGCAGATAATATACTGCTATTCAATATCGCATTTAAATACATGCTTCCCATTTATGACTTAAATATATGTTATGAATGTTATTGATTTTTTTGTATTACAATATATATATAATATATATATATATATATATATATATATATATTATATATATATATATATATAATAATAATAAAATATTTAAAAATACCCCAGGACTAAATATGTGAATAGTTTCAGATTAGTAGCTACTTTAATATAATAAGGCGCATGTAACATCCACACGTCCAATACATATTTTTATTTATTTATTTATCATCGTACATTAAAAATATAAACTTAGTCCCAAACTCGTTACTATAAATTATTTTATATTTTTAGTCTTAATTGATTTAAGAAATTCTATTTAAAAGAATTTTCTAATGCAATGATTAAATATATTATATACCTCAATTTTAAAGACTATTATATTTTGGTCGTATTCTATATAAATTATTACCACTTATTTTAAAATTTTATTATAACCAAATTAGTAGATTTTAGTTTTAAATAATCTCGACTTCTAAAGTTTATTATAATTTAATTGTATTTTAGTTTGGATTCGTATGCGAAAATTATTCGATTTAAAAATTAAGATTCGTCTTTTGGATCGTCTCTTTTCGGACCTTAAACAAGAGCCCAATGACAAGCCCGAGTCCACTAAACCTCATCCCTAACTTTCCAAATTTAAAACCATCTTTGGTTTATAAGCAAAATCTTCATTTCTTCTTCTTCAGCCGTTTTCAAAGTCCAGCAGTCCTTTTCTCTTTTTTTTTTTCACAAWTCTGCAAATCGGCCGCTCCAGGTAAAGCATTCTTGTGTTTCATTTTTTCCAAGAACACACATTATTCATCTATCAATTTTTTTTCTCCATGCCGATTTCTAATCAACAACGGTCATCAACCCCAAGCAAATTCTCGGTTGAACCACCTCGAACCATCACTACCAAACATGAACGACAACCCGATAATTCCCGGCTGAAACCCATATCAAATCCTTCTCAGGGCCGAACCCAACACCAAACCCAAACCAACACTACAAAAAAACTCAAAATTTCCGAGGGATTTTTCCCTCGAAATTAAGCAAAAATCCCTCGATTTTGGTCAAATCGAGGGGAATTCCGAGGGAAAAATTCTCTCGAAAAAACCTTTCTCGGAAATCAGTTTCGAGGGAAATAAATCCCTCGTAATTACAAAATCGAGGGAATTCCGAGGGATTGTTTCCCTCGGAACCATTACCGGACAATCCCTCGGAAATTCGAGGGAACACTTCCCTCGGAATACTTCAATTTCCGAAGGAATAAAATCCCTCGGAATTCCGAGGGATTTCCATTCCCTCGGTATTCCGAGGGATTATATTCCCTCGTAATTTGAAAAAATCCGATGGAATATATTTCCCTCGGATTTCCGAGGGAGTCCCATTCCCTCGAATTTTTTAATTTTTAAATTTTTTTAAATTAATTTTTATTAATTTTTAATTTTTTGTTTTAATTTTAATTCTTGTTTAATTATTAAAATTCCCCAAAAATTGAAAAAATCAATTAAAGAAAAGTCAAATAAATAAATCAATTATAATAAAAAGAATATTTGAAAATTTATGAATTACATGCGTTCGATCGAAACAGTAACAAAATTTATTAGATAAATAAAAGTGTTCTATGGATGGGGAGGGGGAAACTGCTGCTGCTGCTGATAGGGAGTGGGGAACTGCTGCTGGAAACGAGCGTACATCTCAGCCATCTGGGCGTTCGTCCACGCCTGAAAATCCTCCTGCTGCCGGCGCTCCTCCGCACGCTGTCGCCTTTCCTCGGCTGCCTGCTGCTGCAACGCCTCAAGCTGCGCCCTCTGAGCCTCGACCTGCGCCTCGAGCTCTCTGATCTGTCTTCTATCAGCCTGGGATGAGGAGGAGGTGGAAGAGTCGCCCTTCAGTAAACCCTTCGTAGCAGCCACTATCTTCCCATACGCGCCGGTGCCGTAAAACCGTCCCTTCTTCACACCGGCGACGCCGAGAAAAACCTGGTCCTGGTCAACCTCGTTACTCTCCTCCTGGGAAGACGCACGCTCCTGCTCCTGGGTCAGATGTCTCTCGTACTCCTCCTGAAATACAACTCGTTATTAAAATTTTACGTTAAAATCAAAGAATAAGTTAAAAATAAAAAAGAGACTCACGTTAATATTAGCAGATCTCGTGTCGATCCACGCGCCGTCTTTCTTCTGGTGCGTACGTTTAAAAAGATCGTAGCACGTAGCCGGCGAACCCGTCTCCCGCTCCTGTATTCAAATAGAATTTTCAAATAATTAACATTAAAATTAAACAAATAAATAATATATTATTATATTATAAATAGCCGTTACTTACTATATCCAAGGCATAGTCGATGGTAGATCTAGCACCCCCCGTGTGCTTCGACATCCCAGTCCCCGGTCCAGCAGGCTCGCTCTTCCTATTCTTGCTGCACTGCTCGGATTTCTTCTTGTTCTCGGGCTTATCCCACTCAGTCTTCCAAGCCCTAGTTGAAATGGATGATATATAAGATACGATATAATTCATATGTTATAAATAAAAAATTCTAATTTAATAAAAAAAAACATAACAGAATCGTTTACCTATAGACCTCCTCGGTCAGGCACTCCGGCCGACCACCAGCATGGGAATACCAAACAAATAGAAAAAACTAGAAAAAAATAGGGTTTATTTCCGGGTTGCCGAGGCGCACCCCTCCCCGCCCCGGTCGTAATTTCTCGAGTTTTGTTTCTATTTTTTACTATTTTTTCTATTTTTTTGAGGTTTTTTCCATTATTCATCTAAAATCGAAAAAAAAATAGAAAACGCGTGCGGACGATCGACGCCCGACCCCCGGGTGGTTCCACGACGCCGAGACGCACACCTCCTCCAATATCGTAAAATCACGACGCTACGTCGCTTCACGTTTCCAACCGAAGGAGTTCATCGATCAATCGTATCTCGTTGTTGGTCCGAACCCCACGACACGTGAGGGCAAGCACGTGCTCGTTGGTATTTTACGATCGAATTTGGAGTCAAAACCACCCCACGTGCCTAAGATGATAGGATCGGTTTCGTTTTTACGTTTTTCTATTTTTTTTTTATTTATTTTTTATTTTTTCAATTTCCGAGGGAATATAAATCCCTCGGAATTCCGAGGGAATTGAAATCCCTCGGAAATATAAAAAATAAAAAAATAGAAATAAATAGAAAAAAATAGAAAAGAATAGGGTTTATTTCCGGGTCGCCGAGGCGCACCCCTCCCCGCCCCGGTCGTAATTTCTCGAGTTTTGTTTCTATTTTTTATCTATTTTTCCTATTTTTTCGGATTTTTTCGGTTTTATTCATCTAAAATCGAAAAAAATAGAAAACGCGTGCGGAACGATCGACGCCCGACCCCCGTGGTTCCACGACGCCGAGGCGAACCCCTCCTCCAATATGGAAAAATCACACGCTACGCTCCTTCGCGTTTCCAACCGAAGGAGTTCATCGATCCTTCGTATCTTGTTGTTGGTCGAATCCCACGACACGTGTGGACACGCACGTGCTCGTTGGTATTCTCCGATCGAATTTGGGGTCAAAACCACCCCAACGTGCCTAAGATGATAGGATCGGTCGAGTTTTCACATTTTTTCTATTTTTTTTGATTTTTTTTATTTTTTTAAAAACCGAGGGAATTTAATATCCCTCGGAATTCCGAGGGATTTCCATTCCCTCGGTATTCCGAGGGATTATATTCCCTCGCTTTTTTAAAAAAAAAAAAATCGAAAAAAATAGAAAAAATCAGGAAAAAAATAGGTTTTATTTCCGGGACCCCGAGGCGCACCCCTCCCCGCCCCGGTCGTAATTTATTGAGTTTTCTTACTATTTTTTTACTATTTTTTCTATTATTTCGGGTTTTTTTTAAAATCGAAAAAAAAAAGAAAACGCGTGCGGAACGATCGACGCCCAACGCCCGTGGGTCCACGACGCCGGGGCGCACCCCTCCCCGCCCCGGTCGTGAAATGGTGGGATTCGTTTCTATTTTTTCGAATTCTTCTATTTTTTCGGATTTTTCGGTTTTATTCATCTAAAATCGAAAAAAAATAGAAAACGCGTGCGGAACGATCGACGCCCGACCCCCGTGGTTCCACGACGCCGAGGCGAACCCCTCCTCCAATATGGAAAAATCACACGCTACGCTCCTTCGCGTTTCCAACCGAAGGAGTTC
>BMAC01000295.1:611885-645473 GCA_014905375.1 Phtheirospermum japonicum | reverse complement strand
GCAGTCAAAGTCGACGTTCTTCTAAAACTATGAATTAGAACCGGTAGCCGTACAAGTTGTTATCGCGTTTCTAGCTGCAGTCAATGTCTATGTATTTCCAACATTCTATTCTATGAATTATATGGTTCAATGTGCTATTTTTGAGTTCTATGATTTAGTTGAAATATGTCAGTGTAACTATTGAGTACGTTGAGCTCATCCCAAATCAAYGACGTRTTTTTYAGGTACAAATGAAGATATCGAATGAAARGGAAAYGAGGAGGGGAATAAAAACTCTCGATGTTRGATTATGTCTTTCTAAATTTGTTTTCTGTTTTAAATAAACGTCTTACTTCAAACAAATACTACTTTAACTATCAATTTTAATTGATAGCATTTGGGTCGTTTATATTATTATCTTCTGCTGCGTAATTTTGAAACTTTTGAAAAATGTGAATCTTTTATCGTGAAAATTAGACATTTATTGTGACGCCAAGATTTCTCCATTTAATTATGTAAAAATATATAACCTTTTTCGACTAAAGTGGAATCGGGGCGTTACAGTGAAAGGACATGGTTTCCATGGGAATACGATGGAATCTAACTCCAGTTGCTGATGGTAGGAGGACTTATCTGCCACCGGCTTGTCACACATTATCAAAAAGTGAAAAAAAGAGTTTGTGTGAGTGTTTGCGTGGTGTGAAAGTGCCCAAGGGTTTTCTTCTAATGTTAAGAGGTTAATGTCAATAAAAGAGCTAAAATTGTTGGGCTTGAAGTCTCATGACCATCATGTGTTGATGCAACAACTATTACCAGTCGCTATTCGAGGTATTTTGCTAAAAAAAGTGAGAAACACTATAAGTAGATTGTGTTTATTCTTTACTGCTATTTGTAGGAAGGTCATCGACCCTTAGGTGTTGGATGATTTGGAGAATGATGCTGCAAATATCTTGTGTCAGCTTGAAATGTACTTTCCACTCGCTTTTTTTTGACATAATGGTACATCTAATAATTCATTTAGTAAGTGAGATAAGGGTATGTGGCCCTATGCATTTACGGTGGATGTATCCACTTGAGCGATACATGAAAATACTAAAGGGGTATGTGAAGAACCCTCATAAGCTTGAAGCCTCCATAGTTGAACGCTATGTTGCAGAAGAGGCCATTGAGTTCTGTAGTCAATATTTGTCCAAAATAAAATCTATCGGTCATACTACGACTCACCATGAGGGTAGGGGTCGTGGTAAGGGAACACTTGGGGGGAAAATGATGAATGCTAATCGTGAAAAAGTGCTACAAGCACATTTATACATTCTGCATAATACTCCTAAAGTTTAGACCTACTTAGATGCACATAAGACTCTTGTAAAGGAATAAAATCCTTGAGAACCTGAAAAGTGGTTGGTGAAAGTGCATAACAAGACCTTCTTATCATGGTTTAAGGATCAGGTTATGAACAATGATTCTGCTTTGGATTTAGTTAGGATGGTTAGCTAGTGGTCCTAGTTTTGATGTCTTGTCATGGTGTGGATACAACATAAATGCGCTTTCCTTCTACACAAAGGAGTAGGATGATAAAATTACCGTGCAAAACAGCAGGATTACACTAGAAGAAGAATCGATATATTTCTCAAATTCAAAAGATAAAAACCCTTTACGTGCAACAAGCTCTTATTTTGGGATTATTGAAGAAATTGGGAGATTGATTACATTAAATTTAAAGTTCTTGTTTTCAAATGTAAATAGATCGATGGTAATAATGGTGTACCAGTAGACGAGTTAGAATTTACATTGGTTAATTTTAGTAAAGTAGGATATAAAAATGAGCCATTTGTCATGGCATACCAAGCAAAAAAGGTATTTTATGTAACGAACCGAGTAACATTAACTTGCTGGTTGTCTTACACAGTAAAAGAATAATATCCAGTGAAGATAAGGACGAGTCGACTTTAGATCTTTGCGAGATACATGCCTTCTCATCAAGGCTTGCCCAACATGAATGACGAGGATGACATTGATGATGTTCATGCTATTGGGGTCGATCATCATGAAGGGATATGGGAGAACATACCAAAAAATTAGATAGTAAGCTTGAAAATATTATATACAATATTTTTATATTTTGATTATTAACTATAATAACTTTTTTGTCTAAGATTATTTGTCTAATTATTTTTAATAATTTCTGCAAGTACAAATATTAGTCATTTTTGATTTATTAACATCATATATTTTATTGCGCAAAAAGACAGGGAGAGTTGCAGATGGGCGACGAGTTTTAAATAAATTTTATGCGTCGTCCTGTCGGACGTGGCCTGCTATCTGATTGAATGGTATTCCAGAAAGTTTATCCGACCGGACATTTTCACCAATCCGGTTGGATGATATTATAGAGGGTTTATCCGACCGGACACCTACACCAATCCGGTCGGATGGTATTACAGAAAGTTTATCCGACCGGACCCCTACACCAATCTGGCCGGATTGGCTGTGATTGCTGATTTTTGTCGCTCCCTGCGCTTAACACACCATTATAAAAACTATCCAACTTTACACACACAAAAATATGTACAAAAATAATATGAAAATTAAATAAATCTATGGACAAAAATGATGAGAACTTGGGTTACCTCCCAAGAAGTGCAACTTTTAACGTCTTTTGCTCGACGATACCTCGCTTGAGTCTTAAACGTATTGAGGTGGATCGCTCAATAGCAAATCTTTATGATCGTGTTTGGGAATGGCCCCTCTGTGGTAAAACTTCACACGATGCTCGTTGACTTGGAAAGTGGAGTCGCTTTTCTCATCGTATAAAGTGACAGCTCCAAACACGTTGATCTTCGTAATCAAGTAAGGTCCACTCCATTTGGATATGATTTTCCCGGGAAAAATCTTGAGACGGGAGTTGAAAAGTAGAGCCAATTTCCCAACTTCCAAGTCTTTTGGAACAAGCTTCTTATCATGCTTCTCCTTCATCTTTTGCTTGCTCGTCCAGGCCATCTCATAAGAGTTGTCACGAATCTCCTCCAACTCGGTCAACTCGAACTTGCGATACCCTCCTACTTCGTCCAGATTCATGTTCGACGTGCGTACGGCCCATCCCGCCTTGTGCTACAAGTCAATCGGAAGGTGGCACGCTTTTCTGTAGACTATCAAAAATGGGCTCATGCCCAAAACCGTCTGGTGGGCTGTTCGATATGCCCGCAATGCATCAATCATCTTGGTTGCCCAATCATTCCAGTTCGGCTTCACCGTCTTCTCCAAAATTGCTTTTATTTGCCAGTTGCTTGTCTCTACTTGCCCTGACGTTTGTGGATGGTAAGGAGTTGCTACCTTGTCCCGCACTCTGTACTTTCTCATCAATCGGTCGAAGGCACAATTACAAAAGTGGATGCCACCGTCTCTTATTATCGTTCTCGGCACTCCAAAATGATTGAAAATATTCTCTTGGATGAATTCGAGCACCACATCAAAATTAGCTTTTAGGGTGGGAATCGCCTCCACCCACTTTGACACGTAGTCGACCCCAACGAGTATGTACTCGTACTCTCCACTCTTCAGAAATGGGCCCATGAAATATATGCCCCAAACATTGAAGATCTCGATCACTTGATTTTGCACCAATGACATCTCATCCTTCTTCCCTATCGTACCCGATCTTTAGCAGCTATCACATATTTTGAAATATTGATATGCATCGGCGAAGAGTGAAAGCCAATAAAACCTAGATTGGAGGACCTTGAATGCCGTATTTTGGCTTCCGAAATGGCCTCCTTCGTCGTGGAAAAACCTCAATATGTTTGTCTTCTCTTCGTTTGGAATGCACTTCCTATGAAGTCCATCCTTGCAGAGTTTGTACAAGTACGGGTCATCCCAAAAGAAGCTCCTGTATTTGAACAAAAACCTTTTCCTCTCTTACGCAGAAAGGTGGTTAGGTACAATATTGAATGCAAGGTAATGAACAAAATAGGCATACCAAGGATCATCAATGTTATCGATAGCGTTAGCATTCTCATAAGGGAAAATGTCATCGATAAAGTTATGCTTACTAGACTCAGTATCTACCAACATGCAAGACAAATGATCGTCTACCACATTTTCGCACCCCTTCCTATCTCTCATCTCAACGTCGAATTCTTGAAAAAGAAGAATCCAACGAATCAACCTATGCTTACTTTGGAGTTTCACAAATAAATGGCGTAAAGCCACATTATCGGTATGCACAATAACTTTAGAACCAACAATATAAAAGCAGAACTTATCTAATGAAAACACAACAACAAATAGTTCACGCTCAGTGGTAGTGTAGTTGCGTTGGGCGCTATTCAACATAAAGTTAGCATAATAGATGATCCTTAGCAATTTATCAACACGTTGCCCCAAGACATCCCCCACCACGTCGTTCGACGCATCACACATAATCTCAAATGGAATGGACCAATCAGGGGAAACAATAACGGGTACCTGGGTAAGTTTTTCTTTCAAAACATTAAAAGCATTTAGACATTCATGATAAAAATCAAATGACACATCTTTGCTTAACAACTTACTTAACGGGCGGAAAATTTTAGAAAAATCATTTATAAAGCACCGATAAAAACACGCGTGTCCCAAAAAACTTCTAATACCCTTAACATCTCTTGGGGGTGGAAAGGTTTCAATAACATCTATGTTAGCTTTGTCAACTTCCAGCCCCTTATTCGACACCACATGACCGAGTACAATTCCACTTTTTACCATGAAATTGGACTTTTCCCAACTCAGAGTTAAACAAGACTCAACACATCGCTCAAACATTTTAGGCAAATTATTTAAACAGTTAGAAAAGAATGAGCCATATACCAAAAAATCATCCATAAAGACTTCGAGGAAGCCGTCAATGAACTCGATGAAGATGGAGAGCATGCATCTCTGGAATGTCGCTAGAGCGTTGCACAGGCCGAATGGCATCCTCCGGTAGGCATACGTGCCAAATGGGCACGTGAATATCATTTTCTGCTGATCCTTTAAAGCTATCGCTATTTGGTATTAGCTGGAGAGACCATCTAAAAAGCAATAATACTCGTGTCCCGTGATTTGCACATTTTTGTACGTGTTTTTGTTACCTTTTTGTCGATTAGGCCATTTTTTTAGTTTTAGGAGTCGATCGACTGTGAAGCAGGGGATTTCAGGATTTTTAGCCTATTTTGATGATTTTGCCCCTGCAGCACTCTATATAAACCCCTAACCCTTTCTCACCAACCTTATCCTTCCTTGGTGGTTTTTGGACTTGTTCAATCTCCTCCAAGCCATTTTTACTATTCCATTGCCTTTTAAGCTTGAAACCCTAGATCATAATACTTAGTTTAGTTTAATTAGTTCTAGTTAGTTGTTCTTACCAAGTGTTGGAAAAGGTGATATTTCTTTCATTTGTGATTATTTGTTGTGTTGAAGACTTGATTTATCCTTTGAAGGTTGTAGCAAACTTGAAGCTTTTGTGTTGAATACAAAATTGGTAGTAATCTTTCTCTTTTATGTTGTGTTGTATTTGTATTGTTGTTATTGCTTTGGTGTTGGTTGTTTAATTTTTAGGTCTTGTTGTTTTTCTTGTCATTTCAATTTCTCACTTTCATCCTCTAGCTTTTAGTTTTCTTGTGCAAAAACTCCATTGTAGCATGATAATGAAGCTTTTTACCCCTTTTAGCTAGCAAACATTTGATGTTTGAAAGTCATAAGGGGCTTTCCTCTTTGATAAATTTGACTTATTCACATTTAATGTACTTTGACTTCTTCTAGTTTCAAAGCTTTTATTCTCCCTCCATTTCCTCCTTCAAGACTTGCAAGCTTTTTTAATTTGAGTGGTTTTAATTTATTTAAGGTTTTTAATTAGTGTTTAATTGTTTTGCATGTAATTGTGGTGTTTTTATCGTATTTTTAATTAGGATTTTATGTTGATTAGAGTAGTTTTTAGTCACGGGTTGTTAGATTTTTCGATTGATTTCCTTATTTTATTAATTTCCATGTTTCTTTTTTATTTAATGTGTAATTCGGTTAAATGGGTTCAATTAATATGAGGTTTGGTGAAATTCTTGAGTTTTTATGTTCAAAATTCTTATTTTTATAGGTGAAGGCATTGAGGGTGTAAAATGCATAACATTCTGGAATACTTGCCGGAGCCAGCCAGCGCTAGCGCTCAGCACTTGCCGGAGCCAGCCAGCGCTAGCGCCCAGCACTTGCCAACGCCAGTGCCCAGCACTTGCCAGCGCCTGCCAGTACTCGCCAGAGCACGCCACAAGGTCAAAACCTGGTCAAAATCGGAATTTTCAAGCCTCTAAGGCTATTTTGGCCCATTTAAACCCAATTAAAACTTGTATAAATAGACTACTACTCTCATTTTTGTAATAGATAACTCCCCTCCCAACCCAAGATAGGGTTTGGGATCAAATTTCTCTCAATCTCTTGGATAATTTCTCTCTTAGGTTTTAGTTTCAATTTCAAGCTTTGATGTAATTTCTTTTCTAGATTTAGATTTACTTTCATGCTTGGCCTTGGGTTTGTAAGCCTAAGAAGAATCCAAATACTCCTTTGGATTGTTACTTTTGATGCAATTTCATTCAAGCTTTGTTTCATTTCTTAATTCAAGTAAGTTTCCTTTCAACATGTTTTATGCTTTATTTCCATGCTTTGTTCTTCATTTCCATGCTTGTTCTTCATGTTATGCTTTTAGCCTTAGCACCTAGAATTCATGTTGAAACATATGAATTGGCTATGGAATCTAGATGAGTGACACATCTAGATCATAGATCGGCTCTTGGATCGTCTTGATTTTGAGTTTTTCACATGCTTTATTTTGAATTTTATTTTCATGCATAGTTTTAGGTTAAATCTTAGATCTAGGTTTTATTGCTTGTTATTTTCCTTAAAGTTTTGAACTTTCTCGTCAATTTCCATTGCTCTTTCCATTCATGCTTTCAATTTATGTTAATTTGCATTATTTAGGATTTTATGCATAGTTGTACCTTGTGCTTGCATGCTTGTACTTGGTGAAACATTGAATTTTCTTACTTGTTTTCATTAATTGCTTGCATTTTCGTATTAATGCATCCGACGAGGCATTCTACCAACTTGCTCTTTCAATTTCTAGAATATTTTAGCTAGTTTAATTTCTTTATTTTCATTTTTCGTTTATTTTCCAAGCTTGAAACACATTGAATCCTTCAATCGAATCGATTTCCGTTAATACCAAGCCATGAACCCGTTGATTCATTTCAACACCACGAAAACTCTTCTAACGAAATGGCACCGTTGCATCGGCTTGGTTAAGGCTTTCGATTTGATTGTTGTTTCTTTGTGTTTTTAGCTTGCTTTGTTATTTGACGGTTTTTTTTAAGTATGTTTGGTAATTGTAGCTATGGTGGATACATTCCCAACATGGGAGGGCATGGTACAAACCATGTTGGGAATGAGAGTTTGTATAATGGGTATGGCAACGTGGGAGGGCATGGTGCAAACCACGTTGCCAATGGCGGATATGGATATGGGAAACCCGGCATGGGAGGGCATGGTGCAAACCATGTTGGGTTTGATAGTTTCTCGGGCGTGAATAGTTCCTTGGGTGGTTATGGAGCTCCAGATTCCTATCCAAACATGCAAGCTCCACACTCCTATCCGAACATGCACGCCCCAACTTCCAGCTCGTATGGCTATGGTGCTCCACAAAATTATCCGAATATGCCGAGCCCGAATCCCGGCCTATATGATAGTTCTCTAACTTCCAATTTCGATTATGCCCCATTTGGTGCCACCAATAGCACTCATGATCCCGATCCGTATGCGTACTTCGGAGGTTTGAGCTCCAATAACCAAAATGCCCCTCCCGCCCTCGATATTTCGGTGCATGCTCCTATTTTGCCCCCGATCTGACTCTCTTGGCCATTTTGCAACAATTGAATTCGTTGACCACTACGTTGGCCTCACTTGCGGCTAAGTGTGATGCTTTTTATGCTACAACGGACCAATTCGCAAGCGATATTGATATGCTGAAACGAGCTCATGCGGATTCCTTACTCATGGACATGCTTCAAGAGTTAGTCGAAGATGCGTATATGGAGGCAAAGACCAATGAGGAGGAGGTTGTCCGGGATGTCAATATTGAGGATCGTTTTGAGGATGACGAGCCCCTTGTTCTTATTGATGAGCTCGTTGTGCCTCTATGTACCCAAGACTTGTGTGAAGAAGTTTGTTTATGGGTCGTTGAGGGCAACGACGACTTTTTAGAGGGGGAGGTGGGGGTTATTGATGGTAAGATTGAAAAAATTAACGATTATCTTTAGGAGGATGAGGAGAGCAAGTCAATTACTATCCTTGAAAATTTGCATCGAGAGGAAAAGGAAGAGGGGTCGATTGAAGAGTTTACAATTCTTAAAGGTGCTATTGATTGGATACCGAGAGTGGTTGAGGGAGTTAGCCATTTGAATTTGAGCCTTGGAAATATGATGAGAGCCGGGATGTGGAAGTTGTTGTTGGAGGGCTTGATGTTCGTTATTTCTAAAAGCGAGTGGGTGAAGTCCATTGACTTGGTGCCCAAGACGAGCGGCTTGATAGCTCTTAAGGATAAAGAAGGAGGGTTGTTGGCCACGAGGGCTTCAACGGGTTGGAGGATGTTGATTGAGTTTAAGAAGTTTCATGAGTCCACAAAGAAAGATCGTTTCCCTCCCCCGTTTGTCGATCAAAGGATGAACAAGCTAGGCGGCCATTATTCCTATCGTTTCTTGGACGAGTTTTCGGGGCACTTCAAAATCACCATTCCACCTGAGAACCTAGCCGAGACGAGCTTCAAGTGCCCGCTTGGAATGTTTGCTTTTTGGCGGATCTTATATGAGTTATGCAATGCGCCAAGGACGTTCCAAAGAGTGGATCCTCCCGACAAGGAGGAGATTATTTTGGTGGACCCTCCCGTTATCTTTCCACCTTGAACAAAAGGGAGTACGTCGAGCTAATGACGTAAAACAAGCGCTTCTTGGGAGGCAACCCAAGTTCTTCTCGTTTATTTCTTTTATTTTTCTTTCTTTCTTACTTTCTTTCTTCTTAAAATGAAAATCCAAAAACATTTAAAAAAATCGAGAAACTAAAGAAAAATATTTTCGAGTTGTCTTTTGGTCCTTTTTGGTCTTTAGTTTCTTTTTGTTTGGGTTTATGTACATATTTTCTAGTGCTTTTGAATTTTTTATGATTTTCTTTTCAAGGTTTGGTTTTTCGACTACAACCATTGGGCGATTTGATAAGTTAGTAGCGTTCATGAAGCCGGGAGATACTAGCCATGCTCGATTTTTGCTTGGATTTCTTAGATGCCTAGGTGGACCCTACCGAGCTCGACTCAAACTCGCTTGGTTAAGGAAGTTTCTATCCACCCTCCTTTTACTTGATTTTCATTAAAATACGATAAGGGTATTGCATGGTTTAAGTGTGGGGTGGGTAGGTGGTTAGGATCCGGGTATTACAAAGCATGTTTTATTGTTCTTAACTCGAGCCTTGGCGAAGTGACGCATTCTTGGCGAAGTGATGCTTACTATTTGTGCATTTATATGGTTGAGTCGATTTTTGTGTCGTTTGTGTCTTTATTAAATTGTTGAACAACTCCACGTGCTTGGAAGTTTGAATAGTTTACTTGTCGAGTTTTTGCATGTTTATGGCCTCTTGTGTGAGGGGTTGAATTTTTGTCTTCGTCCAAACCCGCTTATATATATATAATCAACATTTACTCGTGAAAAGATTGCAAAGTTCTAAAAGCTCTTTTGATTTTGCTCCCGAATTCGATGCAAACTAGTGAGTAGCCTTGTGTGATTTATCGGCTTGTTTGTATTTTTATAGAAATTTCATTGAGGAGGTTTGATTTTGCTCGTACATGATTGAATTCGAAAATGACCTTGAGCCACATATATAACCCTTGTTCTGGCCATATCCATATATGTAAGCTACTTTAAAAATTCCAAACGAGCCCCCTTGAGCCTATATCCCATTTCTTGTTAGCCGAGCTCGATTTTAGCTCTTATATCTCTGTAATTTGTGAGGTGGGAGAGTTTATTGTTAGTTGACGAGAGATGTGTGGGAAGTAAATTGTGGTTTTCGGGTTTTGAGTTGCTTATACAATAAAAAAAGGAATAATAATACTCCAACACAAATCACCAAAAGTGATAAAAGCGTGCGTTCATGTGAAAAGCCTAATTTAAAGGCTAAGTTTAGTGAAAATAAGCAAATTCAAAAAGCTTCTAAGTGTTGTGAAATAAAAGTCGGGAATGTGGGTGAATGAAAGGATTTCGAATGAGAGTTTGGTCAATTGGGAAGGGTGAAGCGACCATAAGCTTCGAGTTTTAGAAATTAGAATTTTGTGTGTTATTGGTCACATTTGATCGTGTGTTAGCCACTATATCCAAAAATTCCATACCTTACCACAGAGCCGACATTACAACCCATAATAAAGACCTCTTTCAATTCTTATTTGGTCATGTACTATGAGCAATTTTGTGCGTCCGATTTGTGAAATCTTGACGAGTGCATGCATTGTCCGATTCGAGCGTAAAGACGTCCTATATACTAAACACTTGAGTGAATTGAGCGAACACCCTCAAAATTCCATTTGTGAGGAAGTCGTCGATTTGGCTTGCATTTGAGAAAAAGTAATGCGAGAAATGCTTGGCGATAGCGAGTCTATGTTGATACTTCCATCATATTAATAAGGATAAGCACAAGGATTTTTCTTTTTACATAAGGTTCATTGCATGTACACTCTCTATTATTTTCGTTGTTCGAGGACGAACAAACCGATAAGTGTGGGGTAGTTGTTTTGCATGTAATTTTGGTATTTTTCTCATATTTTTAATTAGGGTTTTATGTTTATTAGAGTAGTTTTTAGTCACGGGTTGTTAGGTTATTCGATTGATTTCCATGTTTCTTTTGATTTAATGTGTAATTCGGTTAAATGGGTTTAATTTATATGAGGTTTGGTGGAATTCTTGAGTTTTTATGTTCAAAATTCTTATTTTTATAGGTGAAGGCATTGAGGGTGTGAAATGCATAACATTCGGGAATACTAGCCAGCGCTAGCGCCCAGTACTTGCCGGAGCTAGCCAGCGCTAGCGCCCAGCATTTGCCAGCGCTTGCCAACACCAGCGCTTGCAAACGCCAGTGCCCAGCACTTGCCAGTGCCTGCCAGCACTCGCCAGAGCTCACCACAAGGTGAAAACCTGGTCAAACTTGGTCAAATCCGGGTCAAACTTGGTCAAAATCAGAATTTTCAAGCCTCCAAGGCTATTTTGACCCATTTAAACCCAATTAAACATTCTATAAATAGACTACTACTCTCATTTTTGTAAGAGATAACTCCCCTCCCAACCCAAGCTAGGGTTTGGGATCAAATTTCTCTCAATCTCTTGGATAATTTCTCTCTTAGGTTTTAGATTCAATTTCAAATTTTGATGTAATTTCTTTTCTAGATTTAGATTTACTTTCATGCTTGGCCTTGGGTTTGTAAGCCTAAGAAGAATCCAAATACTCCTTTGGATTGTTACTTTTGATTCAATTT
Organism: Phtheirospermum japonicum; assembly: GCA_014905375.1. Classification (NCBI taxonomy): domain Eukaryota; kingdom Viridiplantae; phylum Streptophyta; class Magnoliopsida; order Lamiales; family Orobanchaceae; genus Phtheirospermum; species Phtheirospermum japonicum. The sequence continues at coordinate 633,934 of BMAC01000295.1, read as the reverse complement.
CATTCAAGCTTTGTTTCGTTTCTTAATTCAAGTAAGTTTCCTTTCAATTTCATGTTTTATGCTTTATTTCCATGCTTGTTCTTCATGTTATGCTTTTAGCCTTAGCACCTTGAATTCATGATGAAACATATGAATTGGCTATGGGATCTAGATGAGTGACACATCTAGATCATAGATCGGCTCTTGGATCGTCTTGATTTTGAGTTTTTCACATGCTTTATTTTGAATTTTATTTTCATGCATAGTTTTAGGTTAAATCTTAGATCTAGGTTTTGTTGCTTGTTATTTTACATAAAGTTTTGAACCTTCTTGTCAATTTCCATTGCTCTTTCCATTCATGCTTTCAATTTATGTTAATTTGCATTATTTAGGATTTTATGCATAGTTGTACCTTGTGCTTGCATGCTTGTACTTGGTGAAACATTGAATTTTCTTACTTGTTTTCATTAATTGCTTGCATTTTCGTATTAAGGCATCCGACGAGGCATTCTACCAACTTGCTCTTTCAATTTCTAGAATAGTGTTTAGCTAGTTTAATTGCTTTATTTTCATTTTCCGTTTATTTTCCAAGCTTGAAACACATTGAATCCTTCAATCGAATCGATTTTCGATAATACCAAGCCATGAACCCATTGATTCATTTCAACACCACGAAAACTAAACTAACATTAATTAATGTCATTAAAATTAGTACTTTCAAGCAAGATTTTAATTCTCTTTAACCTTTGCATTAGTTTGTGTTTTTAAGTTTTCATTTAAATTTAAACTTTAGCATAAAACTCAAACCAAACCAATGACTTAATGCTTTCCTAGCGTAAATTAGTTTAATCAAGATTAACAAGATATTAAGTAAAATCACCCACCACCGATAACATCTATTCTCGAGAGACAAGACTTGGGAAAACTTACTGCTCTACAATCGACTCCGTACTATTTCGGAGACGATTTCTTAGAGTGATAAGAAATCTTCGATCAAATTTTGGCGCCATTGTCGGGGATAAATTAAGGCTAATGATATTCTTAATTACTCCTCTTGTTATCTTAGTTAGTAGATTTGACTAGGTTTTTGTTTTACATTTGATGCCCGTAATCCTTTGTTTAGTGTTGTGCAAGGTAGGCGAATGATGACCAACTCATTCGAGAATCCAATGTCGCCCGCCCACACACAAGATGATCAAGGGATACCTCAGCCACAAGTATCTTCCGGGCTCGCATCATCACCTCACGGTCCGCTAGATTAATCCGATCGGAGATGGTAAACTACCGAGCTAGTTGGCCATATGATGACCCTTATATCCAAACTCCCAATTATCCAAATTCGTACACCACTCCTCCGAGCTATCGGGTCCCCTTGATTTATGATGACCCGTATGCTTTGAGCGGTCGAGAATGACGCACCCTTTCGATTATCCTGGCCCAAGCCCTTCATATTCTCCACCGATTTCACATTCCCATAACCCGAGCATGGATCCGTATGCACCGACTCGTGATTCTTATGATCCAGGTTTTGATGATTCATATGCTCCACTCGCCCCACCTTCTTCTTACCCGAGCTTTGACTCGTATGCTCCACCAATCTATGATTCTTATTCTTCGAGCTACGACTTTTACAAGCTACCCACCTCAAGTTTGTATACTTCGAGCGATGATCCTTACACCACATTCTCTCAATATTTTTATATGTCCCAACCCTCGAACTTAGAGTCTCTTTTAGCCGAGCTCGTGGATGCGGTTTAACAAACGGAGGAACGCCTTGCTCGCATGAAGACTCAAATAGAGCAAATTGCTAACGATGTGGATGAGCTAAATCAATCTTGTGTTGACGAGAAGCCCATCTTTGATGTGGTGGATCCCACTTTTGTTTATGGAAATTCAATCTTTGACGATCTTGTGAAAGAAGGGTGCAAGGAGGTGGAGTTAGTGGGTCAGGAGAAAGGGTCGGAAGTCGCCGATAACCCTCTCGTGCTTCTTGGAGATGTTGTAGAGGGATGTGTGGGGGAGACACCTTTGGGGATCTCAACGGCACTTGGAGTGTTGAGCGTACTTGCTCCTTGTGAGGATGATGAAGTCGTGCCAATTTTAGAGGATGTGGAGATAGTCGAACCTCTTCTACCACCACCCGATGCCTTATGTCTACTTGAACAAGAGGAGGTGGAAGAGGTAGTGGTGGATGCGTTGGATCCTACTCTCTTGAGCTCAACTATGACTACTTCTAAAGTCGAGAGAGAGGAGATGCATTCGGGGATACGAAGGAGTACGTCGACCCATTTTTTGACGATCAAGTCTTGGTGGTCGACTACTCACTCTTCCGACCTCCAAAGCAAGCCCACGCTTTTGTTTTTTTGATCTTCCATCTTGCTCAACTTGCCCGCCTTTGTGATTTTTGTCACCCGGTGTGTCTACTAGATAACACCAAGGCGTGGCATGATCGCCACCACTTCTTGGGTCTCGGATAGCATCACTTGTATATATCGTCGAGCTATAGACGTTAAAGTAGCACTTATTTGGAGGCAATCCAATTTAAAAAACCCAAAAAAAAAATCCAAAAAAAATAGAAATTTCGAAATCCCAAAAATATTTTCACTTTTTGTAAATTGTTTATTTTTACAACCCCCCGTTTGTTTATTTCATGTAGATCGCTTGTCTCGACTCTCGGAGAGGACTTATGCACAACCGCGTCATCACAAGCTCATAAATAGAGGCGTTCTCTTTTCCCTTACACTTTTTACCCTTTTTTTAGCTTAATTTTCAATGAGGACATTCCTAGGTTTTAAGTCTGGGGTGGTTAGAGTTTGTCTTAGATTTTTAAGATTATTTGTATGCTTTCTTGTGATAAGTCCGAGAAGTGTGTGTGTTATATTGCTTAGAACCTTGGCGAAGTGATGCAGTTTTGATGATTTTGATTAGGAGGTTTAGAATTTCGATCGGATTTAGTGTACTTAGGGAATTTGATATGTTGGGAACTTTGTTCGGCTTTAGCTTCGTGCTATCCTTGAGCTCAATTAAGAACTAGTGCCTCAACTAGCCCCATCATCAAACACTCTCTATAAGAACTTTAATTTTGTATTTTGGAGTCGCCAATTGCTCCATGTGCTCGATCGAGAATATGTGTAAGTTGCTAGTAGCAACAAGTGATCGAAGCCTTTGTACCCTCTTTATATTATATAAAAAAAGGAAAGAAAAAGAGAACAAAAAAAAAGAAAAAAAAACAAAAAAACATGATGATGAATAAACAAGGATACGATATAAATCCTTGAATTTATTACGTAATAAACGTGAAGCCCTTGCACATTGCTTTTTCCTTTTTAGATTTTGTTTGTCAAAGAGAGTCATAGATGATTGAGGCTAGTAGGGAGCCGATTAACGGTTCAAGCGTGGATAGACCTTAGCCGGGGCAAGGACGAGGGGACCAACTAAGAGGGTTACCAAGTACTTTTATGTTCCAGGAGTTGATCTAAACTTTCCTTGTCAACGCATTTTTGTCGTCACTTTTGATTGAGCTAACGAGCATTGTAGCATGCGACGTCTCGAATTAGGTCAATTGTGCATTAGTTTAGGATCATCCGGGGGTAGTTTCATAATTCTAGATTTGCTTGAGGACAAGCAATCATTCTAAGTGTGGGGTGGTTGATTTGCACATTTTTGTACGTGTTTTTGTTACCTTTTCGTGTTGTGTTTGCATGTGTTTTTCTTGCATTTATGGGTGCTAGGAGTCGATTAGACCATTTTTGTTAGTTTTAGGTTTTTGTATCGTTTATGCGGTTTTATTAGGTTTTCGTAGTTTTTCACTCATTTTTATATTTTTGGCCGTAGAATGACCAAGCGGGACCCGCGCACGCTTAGGGCATTCCATTTGACTCGTTGTGGAACAGACAAGCAAGGGATCATATCGCGAACAACAAACGACAACCGGCGGACGTCTGGAGCAGAAAACGAGAAAAATCAAGCCGGGAGCAGCCATGCCAGTCAATCAACTACGACGTAGAGGATTTTGGGATTTTTGGCCTATTTTGATGATTTTGCTCCCGCAACACTCTATATAAACCCCCAACCCTTTCTCACCAACCTTATCCTTCCTTGGTGGTTTTTGGACGTGTTTAGTCTCCTCCAAGCCATTTTTACTATTCCATTGCCTTTTAAGCTTGAAACCCTAGATCATAATCCTTAGTTTAGTTTAATTATTTATAGTTAGCTCTTCTTAGCAAGTGTTGAAAAATGTGACATTTCCTTCATGTGTGGTTATTTGTTGTGTTGAAGACTTGATTTATCCTTTGAAGGTTGTAGCAAACTTGAAGCTTTTGTGTTGAATGCCAAATTGGTAGTAATCTTTCTCTTTTATGTTGGGTTTTATTTGTATTGTTGTTATTGATTTGGTGTTGGTTGTTTAATTTGTAGGTCTTGTTGTTTTTCTAAGCATTTCAATTTATCACTTCCATCCTATAGCTTTTAGTTTTCTTGTGCAAAACCTCCATTGTAGCATGATTATGAAGCTTTTTACCCCTTTTAGCTAGCAAACATTTGGTGTTTGGAAGTCATTTGGGGCTTTCCTCTTTGATAAATTTGACTTATTCACATTTAATATACTTTGACTTCTTCTAGTTTCAAAGCTTTTATCTTCCCTCCATTTCTTCCTTCAAGACTTGCAAGCTTTCTTAATTTGAGTGGTTTTAATTTATTTAAGTTTTTTAATTAGTTTTTAATTAATGTCATTAAAATTAGTACTTTCAAGCAATCTTTTAATTCTCTTTAACCTTTGCATTCGTTAGTGTTTTCAAGTTTTCATTTCAATTTAAGCTTTAGCATAAAACTCAAACCAAACCAATGACTTAATGCTTTCCTAGTGTATATTAGTTTAATCACGATTAACAAGAGATTAAGTAAAAGCACAAACCGCCGATAACATCTATCCTCAAGAGACACGACTCGGGAAAACTTACCGCTCTACAATCGGCTCTATACTATTGCGGAGACGATTTCTTAGAGTGCTAAGAAATCTTCGATCATCCCGCTAGCTTGTCGAGCAACTGGTCCATAAAGGGTAGCGAGAAATGGTCCTTCCTTGTCGCGGCATTGAGTTTCCTATAATCGACGCACATGCGCCACCCGGTGGTTAGGTGTGTTGGGACGATCTCTCCCTTGTCATTCTCGACGATTATGATGCCTCCTTTTTTCGGAACCACGTGCACTGGGCTAACCCATTCACTATCCGCCACGGGGTAGATAATTCCTTCATCGATGAGTTTGAAGATTTCTTTCTTAAATACCTCCATGAGTGTAGGGTTCAGACGTCTTTGCCCATCTCTCACCGGCTTTACTCCTTCATCCAACTCTATCCGGTGTATGCATGTGATCGGACTTATCCCCTTAATGTCCCCGATGCTCCAGCCAATAGCTTGCTTGTACTTTTTGAGCACCTTGATGAACTCTCTCTCCTCATGATCGCTAATTCCGCAAAAATAATCACGGGTTTCCTCTCATTAGACTCAAGAAAAACATATTTGAGGTGGCTCGGTAGTGGCTTCAATTCCATCTTAGGCTCCAACACGGGCCCCATAGACATTTCGCCTCATATCCTCATCTTTAATTTCAAATAGATCAACCACCCCCTCTGCATCTGGATCAAAATCATCATCCTCGACGTTCCACTCTTCTAACGGCATAACACCGAACAACTCCCTCACACATTGGTCCACGGAATCAAGATAAGAGTAATTGGGACCCAAAAGGGGTGATGGAGCATTTTAGATGTCTCTGAGTGAAAACGTTACCGACTCATCAAAAACTGATAATGTCATTTTTCCTCGATGCACATTAATATGGTGTGTGAGGTTGCCATGAATGGTCGATCTAAGAGAATAGTGTGCTCTTTGCTTGTTTGACCACCTCTCTGATGTCCAGTATCACAAAATCCATGGGAACTACTAATGAGCCGACTTCTACCAAAACATCTTCGACCACTCCCAACGGATATCTCACCGAGCAGTATGATAGTTGAGGTCGCATGATTATTGGCTTCATCTCCCCAAGACCAAACTGTTTGTATAAGGCATAGGGCATCAAATTGATCCCTACCCCTAGATCAAGCATTCCTCGTGCCTTTTGCCCATCCCCTAAAGTTATCGTGATGCAAAAACTCCCGGGATCACTCATTTTCGGCGGTAGTGGTTGGTGGCATATGGCACTCACTTCTTTGATAGCACTATTTGCTCGTTTGCTTCTAAATGTCTTTCCTTTGATGTGAGTTCTTTAAGAACTTTACGTATACCGACATTTCTTTGATCACATCAAGAAGTGGAAGGTTGACGTTCACGCTCTTCAACATGTTATAGAGCTCAATGAACTTCTTATTCTCCTTTTCCAGCTTAAGACGACTCAGAAACAGCACAGGGTATCGAATGACTCGTTGTGGCTTGAAACGGCTGGAATTGCCCTGCTCTTTAGTTGCATCCGACTGGATATGATGTTTCGTTCGGTTAGATGGAGCTACTATTTTGCTGTCCGACCAGTTTTGCTCGTATGTCCGGTAGGATGAATCTACTACTTTTCTATCCGACCGGATCTGCTCATCTATCTGGTCGGATGTTGCCTCTATTCTTCTAATCCGACTGGATTCTTGGTTATCCGACCGGATATCCTGGCTATGCCTTCCTTGCTCAGATTGACCCTCTTGGATGGAAAGATCACAGTGATTGATCCTGGAACGTATCTATTTTAGGACTTATGAATCCCTTCGATTGCTGCCTTTTTTCCGTTCAAGGGTGGCACGTCAGCACTTGCTTCTTCTTCTTCCAAAATTACCTCGTTCTCAACCTCTTCTTCCTCCAACTCGCCAACCCCATTATCAACCCCTTTTCCTCCTCGGAGTACATGTATTGCCATTGATTGTTTGGGTTAACTAAGCAGCTTTCTGGGGTCGGTCCCAAGCTTTGTTAAGGTTGCGTAGATCTATCCTATCATTGACTCCAGCTTGTCCATTTGTTTCTTGTTGCGATTGTTTTCTTCTATGGTGCGGAGAGTCTCTTCTCGATTGCGTAGAGTCTCAAATTCTTTTCATTGTCACCACAGTCGCAACTCATCATTGGGATTCAAAAGTGGTGGAGCTTGTTGTTATTGTTGTAGAGCCTGGTTTTGTTGTTGACCTGAGTTATTTTGCCCTTGCGGAGGGCGCTATTGATAATTTCCTTGGCCTTTATTCAGGTAGGAGTTGTAATTACCCGGAATAATTACCCGGACCTCCTTGATTTATGTTTGGGGGAGGTGGTGCTAGGTACTGAGGATCTGTTTGTTTAGGTATCGACACGTAGTTAGGATTTCCCGGGCCGTACTTGAAGTTCGGATGCTCTCGGAACCCAAGATTGTAAGTGTTCGAGTAAGGTCGTAGTTTTTGGTGAATTTTTGGCCCGATTTGTTGTTGGGCTGAAAATTTGAACGGCGTTCACCTCCTCACCCTCATCTTCCACTAGTGGAAAAAAATTAATTAGTGGCGCTGCATAAGTGACGGTTAGAATTAGAACCGTTACTAAAAATGTAAAAGTGGCAGTTTTAATATCTGAACCGCCACCTGATTGAAAAAAAGAAAATTTAAATATAATTGGGTTACAGTTTCTAATGTTGAAGCGCTGCTTAAAAATATAAAGGTGGCGGTTCAATACAAAACTGCCACAAATAATTTGCCCCGGGTGACGCTTCCTAATAAAAACGCTGCCAATAATTTAGCTCGGGCAGCGGTTCCTAATAGAAATGCTGCCAATAATACAGTTGTTAATAGAAACGCTGCCAATAATGTAGATCGGGCAGCGCTTTACTTTTTCTTGTACCTTTTTTTCATACCATTTCATTTTTAAAAATCAAAATCACGAATTGACGGGGAAGCGTCCACGAGTCGCTGACGGTTAAGACCTACAACATCACGGCGTAAGGAGTCTAGGGTTTGGTTCAATGTGATGAACTCGTCGGTGGAGCACCACCCACAAATAAACCCCACATCGCCCTAAGTCGGCGATGACCCCCGACTCCCCTGCGGTGCTGAAAACCCCCCATATACGGCGCCGCCACTGCATCTGTCCATCCTTCCACTACTCTGTCAAAAGCTTAATCGAAGCGAAGGTACACAACATCTGATTCTTCCTGTCATCTCATCTTCTAAATTTTTGTGAAAGAAATTATTTTTTCGTAAACCCTAAGTCTCCTTTTATTTCCAGTAATTCCGTCTTCCGGGTAGGTTTATTATCTAATTCGTCAGCTTTTTTTTTTTGTTTTTCCCAAGAATTGAGATGAAGAAACCCGAGCCCCCAATCGCTACTTCAACTGAAATTAGATTCGACAACAGTGATGACCATGTATCTTCATCTGATGATGTAAGGCATTTGCCCCAAACTTGTTTTTCCTTGTCTTGTTGGATTTCGATCGTATTATTTCTATTATTTTGAGTGTTTAACTTGATAAGTATTGCGTGGAAGTTAATTCTTTTTTTTAATTATTTATTTGAACACCTGAATCGTTTGCTCATTGATTGCGCTTGGATGAAAGAGAATTGTGGAGGAAATAAGAAGAAGAAGAAGAAGAAGAAGAAGAAGAAGAAGAAGAAGAAGAAGAAGAAGAAGAAGAAGAAGAAGAAGAAGAAGAAGAAGAAGAAGGAGAAGAAGAAGGAGAAGGAGAAGGAGAAGGAGAAGGAGAAGGAGGAGGAGGAGGAGGAGGAGGAGGAGGAGAGGAGGAGGAGGAGAGAAGAAGAAGAAGAAGAAGAAGAAGAAGAAGAAGAAGAAGAAGAAGAAGAAGAAGAAGAAGAAGAAGAAGAAGATATTATTCCACTAGGTTTTCTATTTCATCCGACTGATGAAGAGCTGCTGGAATTTTATTTACAGAGAAAGGTGGAAGAAAAATCCATGAGTATAGAGCTCATCAGACAGGTTGATATCTACAAATATGATCCCTGGGATCTTCCAAGTATGTATTATATTGGTGTTTATTTATTTTCTTTTTAATATAAGAAGTTCTGCAATTTTCTTGATTTTTTTTTCAGGCTTAGTTGTTAGAAGTGGCAATGTGGAAAAGAGCCAGATTATGGTGTTTGGAAATGAATCAAAATTGTAGGGTGGATAGCAGGGTAAGGTAGTCTTGAATGAAATAAAATCTGAAAACATTAATGTGACTGTTTTTTTCCACATTAATATCAAATAGTATCATGCCAAGATTAAGGTAATAAAATGTTGATACATATATCTATTCATCTCTCTGTGTATAATGATTGAGTGATTAATACATGATTTAGTGTCAGGGAGCGTTTGTAATTACTAAAAAAAACATTATAAGCTAGAAGCTAGAAAAAGAAATAGTTTTTATTAATTATAAATGTCAATTTCCGCTTATGATTTTTCTGAATTTATTGAAAATCTAAAAGCAGCTGCATGTTGCTAGATTTCTGAGTCTGCTTTTGAGTTGACGTTTACAAATAAATAATCACTTTTACAACTTATTCACCCATCGATAAGCCTATTTATTCATCAAGATGCAACCACAAATGCATTGGCCTCAAGAAATCACTTGTTTATTACCGAGGAAATGCCGGTAAAGGAACCAAAATGGATTGGATGATGCACGAATATAGGTTCCCACCAAGTGCTTCTAGTTTCAGTAATCAAGAAGTTGTGAGTTATTGCTTATTTTGATTTGCTAGCTTTTCTTGATTTATTGTCATATATGAGCTTAATAGTTCTAACAGTACTTGTTTTTGTGCATGGATTACGATGCCTTTATCTGATTCTTATTCCCTATTTTCATTTATGTGTATTGTATGTGAAATTTCAGCTATGAGTAAGTTTTGTGTAGGAGGGTGAAATCGAGCGAGAACTTGCTGACGTGACATTTGACGTGAAACCAAGCGAGAACTTGCCGACGGGTTTATGAGGTTGTTCGCCACAGTTGTTCTGCCGGTGACGGGGACAGAAGTGAACCACATCTGGTAGGTGGGATACTCCGTCACGAGTGGGTATAAACATGATCAATGAGTTGTTCACTTCTAGCTTGAGGCAGTTAGTTCTCTCATTTCTGGCAGTTTGTTTTTTTAGTTTTTTTTCTCTTTTTATTTACTTATTCAAAGATTGTGTTTCCTCCTCGTTTAGGTATCTTAACAAACATAAGAGTGTTGATATGAAATCTATCAAGAACTGGGCCAGGTAGATCCTTCGGGGTTTAGACTATCTGCACACTCACAGTCCTTTAGTGAGTCATAGAGATCTATAATGTGATAATATTTTCGTGAATGGGAATCACGGAGAAGTAAAAATTAGAGATCTTGGATTGGCAACAATAATGCAACAACCTACGGCCAGAAGTGTTATTAGTACTTGTTTGACTTGAATGTCTATTTTACTAGGCACTGTTTTCCTCTATATTTTACTAGGCCACTGTTTTCCTCTATATTTTTTTTTCAACACGAGGTGTTATTTGGTTCTTCATTTGTTCATTTATTTAATTCTTTTTTCTACTTAATTCTTTTTTGTCGATTTTTTTTAATTTAAGGATTGGAGATCGAATCAAAACCCTTACTCACCGTTGGAGTTCAATGATATTCGAAATGTGTTTGCAAGATATTTTATTGACGTTATTCTAGATTATTAATTGTAAGCATTTATTGAGTATATTGATAAGATTGAATTGTTACGGTTGAAATGATATATTTGTTATTTACTTGAATGATTTGTGTTTGATATTTATGACATTTGTTATTTGTTTGGATAATTTGTGTTTCCTATGAATATTTTGGTTTGTTTAGTTGTATATTTGCTATGAATAATTTGGTTTGTAGGATTTATAATAAATTTTGGGAATTTTTTCGGTGATGAAGCCAGGGAAAAAAAATAATTACACTTTAAGTGGCGGTTCAAAACAGAACTGCTGCCAAAAGTCTACACTTTAAGTCACGGTTCAAGATGGAGCGCTGCCAAAAGTTTGGATTATTGGTGGCGGTTATAATGAGAACCGCCACCCGAATTAGACTTTTGGTAGCGCTTCGTAACCAAGAAGTGCCACCCGATTTAGACTTTTGGTAGCGGTTCGTAGCTAAGAATCGCCACCCGCTCTTGTTTTAAGTAGCGGTTTGAACCGCTACCGTGTGATACTGACTTTAAGTGTCGCCTCGATCAGAGGCAGTTTAAAACCGCCACCAATAGCTATTTTGAACCGCCTCTAATCGTGTTTTTTCCACTAGTGTTCGTCAAAGGTTGACATTTGTTTGCTCCATGCCCAAACGCTCCACAAATTCCACACAATTCGTGCGACGATTACAACGAATCCTCCTCTCGCTTCATCATACTTTTCAACAAGGCGACTTGCTTCGTGAGTTCCTCAGTCTTATTACTTTCCTCTCAAGACATTGAAACCTCATTCACTTTGACCTTTTTAGGCCGGGAACTCGTTTGTTGTGACTTCTCACCCATGAGTTCAAATAGGTCCCATGCTTCTCTCGCGGTTAAATACCCAAAATCACCGGCTTTCGCTTTCACTTGTTTCTTATAGCTCAGCAATGACCCCTCATGGAAATAGTTATTAACCTTTTCGGGACTGTTGTTGTGATGCGGGAATGCGTGGAGGGTCCCCTTGTAGCGTTCCCATGCCTCGTGGAATGATTCCCCGTCCATTTGCTCGGAGTTGGTAATTTCTCTCCTGAACTTCGCCATCGTTTGGGTCGAGTAAAACCTACCCACATATTTCTTGTAAACCATATCCCAATTGGTTAGGGAGTTAGATTGCAGCGATAGAAGCCACCGCTTCGCCCTTTCCTTCAGGCTACTCGGGAAGCATCTCATTCTAAGCTGCCCTTCATTTATTCCCCAAGAATTTCGGACACCACTGCGTAGAATTCCCGAATGAAGTCGAGCGGGTCTTTGTTTGGCATGTCGTAGAAAAGGGGTAGTTGGCTGGCATGGTTGGACTTCAAATCATAGTCTCGGGCCGTGGGGCTTAAGACTATGGCTGAGCTGAATGGACCGATGGTTGGGCACATGAGGTTGCTTTGTCGGTGCTCGTTCGGATATCGAGGGGCTTATCCCCCACAAAAATTAGCGCGTCCTCCATAGTCTCTCCGCCCATCGTACTCTTCCCGATTCCCGTAATACTGATCATCTTCATAATGCCCATAATCCTCATCCTCATATGAGTTATTTTGGGCATTCTCGTCCTGCCAAGTACGGTACGATTGCCCCTCTCCTATATTTTGGAAATAATTTGGTTCTCGCTCTCAGTTCTCATATTCATTGTTTCGCTAGTTGTTTCAGGGTTGGGGACTACCATTACCAATGTAGTTGTACTCGACCTCTTGATTTGCCCAAGCATTGAAGGCTCGGGCTTCTTCTCGGTTCCAAAAATGCTGTGGTGTTCAGTCGATCAGATTTTCTGGCATCATGATTCGGTGGTTGTCTTGGGGTTGGGCCCCCCTGTTGTTTCCATCTTCGAGGATCTTAAGTCCTCTATGTTCCTCGTCCTGGTTGTGCTCTTGGTTTTCTATAAGAGCAAACATTTGCGGATCTTCATCCCGGATGTCATTCTGCTGGTCTCTCACGTGCATGTCATCATCGGTTGGCATACCATATGGTTGATCATGAGGTGGAGTGCGGTTGTCTTGTCCTATCCCTCAGCCACCATTTGTTCCTCCTCCTCTTCCTCCGGATCCTCAGCCACCATAATTCGGAATGTTTGACATGGTAACTGGGGTCGCTTCGGGTGGATTACCGTTGGGGGAAAGAAAAAGTCATCTCGGTCTCCCTACTCGCTCTATGCTATTGATGAATGGGACAAGTTCACCTCTAAGGCCTCTTCGACATTGCATCAACATTAAACAACATCAACGCATCGAGAGGCAAACCAAGAACAATTATACATAATATCCAACATAAAATTAACACAAATAAACGCCGTCAACGCCTTTTCCACTCTCCGACAACGACGCAAAATTTTGAGTCGAACTAATTGCTCTTTCAAAATTGGTTTTAGTTAAACAATGCGTGTCTACTTTTAAAAGGTTTTACGTTTTGAAAGTAAGTTCGTCTGCAAGAGAATGGGGTCACTGTAGACTGGCAAGTTAAACCGAGTCAAACTCTCAAGGAGTGGGAATATGGGGTCGACGATGTTTATTATATCAATCTTCACAAATTCGAATTCTAAACACACGAACAAAATGGATTTTTAATTTGGATAAGCAACTATAATTTCGTATTAATCTTGCAAAGAGAGCGTCAATCTCTATGCAAGAACGTAACGAACGTTTGCAAAGAACTAAGCAATGATTTTAAAAATGAATTAAAGAAAAATGATTTGAAAACTTAACAAAGTTATTTAATTAAGAATTATCATTCAAACATCTTATCAAACACCTGGTAAACATTGACAAATCGTACTTCTAATAAGAAAAATTACCAATTTAAGAACTATAGAAATTCAAGAATATCGAATAACCAAATTATCCCTCGCAAAGTTTGAAAATTCAAACAATATCAATTAGTCTTAATCAATAAAGGATTCAAAACCAACCTAATTATTTCAATATCAAGTTTCAAAACAAAGAAATATTCACCCAATAGACTAGCAACTACAAAATAGAAATGGATTAAGAGAATACTAAATTCAAATGAACGGACGATTAAGTCAAAGGATGAATGCTATGCTAACTCTAGTGATTCCGGAGAGAATGATCTTCTATGCTACATACCCGGAAGTTTGTCACGAACTCCGAATTGCTGCGTTCTTGAAGGATGATCGCTATGCTAACAGAAACCAACCTTACTCGTATGGAATTTGCCATGAGGGCTCTCATGTTAGGTCTAGTTGTTTGATCATTTCTTTTGGCTGAAGTTCTTGGTCTTTTTGTAGTTTCCCAACCCCCCTTTTCCGCCTGGGTAATTGAAGGATCTTTTGAAAAATAATTTTGTAATGCTCGCGTCTGGCCTGATGGTCTGAAGAATCTAACCGAATAGGGTCATTGTCAGCCAATCCAATCGGATGTCAGATCCATCCACCCGGATGTGAGTCCAGTAGGCCAATCCGGTCAGTACATCCGACCGGGTGTGAGTTTATTAGGCCAATCCGGTCGGATGTCAGATCCATCCGACCGGATGAGTGTCTTTGTGGCTACTTCTTGGCGCTGACTTTCTCGCCTTGTCTCTCGATTCTCATAACGGTTTACGAGCTTTATCCTCTTGAACTCCCAGTCTCGTCAAGAGCTCTAGCTTCATGAGAGAGCACAGAAGTCATCTCAAAAGGACCAATTACCGATTGAAAAATCGGAAAGTTAAGTAAAAAGTTGTAGAATACAAAGTTATGCAAAATATCCTAATCTCAACCCAAAAAAGATAACAAAAATGACTCGAACATGGCTCGAAACATATAAAAAACTCATAACAAATACGTACGAATCAATCACCCCACACTTTATTGGTTTGTTCGTCCTCAAACAAACGAAAGAACCAAAACCACGTAATTATGGAATCTAAAGATGATATGCTCACGTTTAGGTGATCTGATCAATTAGAAGTTATTGGATATTCATAATCAGATTATGTTGGATGCCTTGACAGTTGAAAGTCTACGTTTGGTTATTTTTTCCTTTTAGCTGAAGGAGAATTTCAATGGAAAAGTGTGAAACAATTTGTCATCGCTTCATCTACTATTAAGCAATATTACATCCTATTAAGAGGCTACAATTCTTACATTATGGCTACGGAACTTTATTTCAGGACTTGGGGTTGTCAACACCATTACCAAGCCGTTAAAAGATTATTGTGATAATGCCGTTAACCACATGGAAATCCATCAAGGAGGAGGTTTGGAAACAGAGAGTGTGCATTGAACATACTAGCACGGATCTCATGATTGCAGATCCATTGACTAAGGGTTTACTACCGAACACGTTTATAAAATGCATACATAGAATAGGTCTTGGTTTATTGATGATTAATTATGATGATGTTATAACACACTATTGAGCTCATTAGTTTATATGTTTCTGATATTATCATTATTTCTTGTTCCTCATGCTTGTGTACACATTATGTATTGAACAAGAATTGATTGTTTTTATGGCAATTAAGTGAACATTATGTTATTTAGAGGGTGGTCCTCAACTTGGAATATCATGGAGTTTTATTGAATGTTTATTATATAAAATTCTATAGATTATATGGTTAATTTCATAGATTTCATTGGATTCTAATAGAATTCTATGGAACTATATTATAAAATTATGTTGATTTCAATAGATTTCGTTAATGTATATAAATTATTATTATAACTCTTTTGTACAAGAATAATTATCACAATTTAGAAGAATGTAAAAATTACAATAATAATATTTATTGTACAAGATTATCATTAAAAATATGAACTATTGAAAAAAATATAATATCATGTTACCTACTTTTTTAATTAATTATTTTTTCTTTTTTAGATAATTAATTTCTTTATAAATTCAATAACATTGATATTTTCTCTTATTTTATTTTTATTACAAGATAAATATTATGTCTTCCTACTCAATAAGTTTAAAAAAAAAGTAATTTAGAAAAACAAACAAACTATGACGACAAGAAATATAAAGTTTAACATAGTCTTTTTTCTTAAATAAAAGAATATTTCATAATTTTATAAGCTAAAATAAATAAAATTAATAATAAGATCTCATTATACTTTATGTGAAAATATGATAATGTGATTAATGTAATCATTGTCATATCATATTATACTGAAATATGATGATTTAAAAAAAATGCGAGAAAAAATAAATATTTCTTCATTTGCACGAACATTTTTTCTTATAGATTGATTACATTTTTTTCAAAAATTAAAAAAAAAAGTGAATAATTGTTTTAATACTAGAGTGATAAAATAATAAATTTAATTATATATTTTTTTTAATATGAAAAAAAGTGAATTCCATAACATTCTGAGGGTAAGAGGCAAGAATTTGGTAGGAATTGTGTAAGTGTAGTTTTAACTTAAAATTTAATAGAATTTCATTGAAATTCATCATTTAAAAAAATTCAAAAGATTCCACTATAAATTGAAGATGCCGAAACTCTATAGAATTTACAGAATTCCAAGTTGAGCACAACAAAATTTCATGGAATTTAGAGAATTCTAAATTAAAAATACCTAATATTGTATGAGATTTTAAATTTCACTCGATTCTATATAATTACTTAACTTGACATGATGGGTTATTAGTGTAGTGTATATGGGAAAAAGTGTGCAAGTTGAAAGTATATGGCCGTCATAAACTCTCGCTGCATGGTTTAATATGTTCAAGTCCCTATGGTGAAATGACGTTATGAGATTTGTTTATGCCCATCTAATACTATGCTATGGAATATTATTAACGGGCGAACAAAGTGAGAGAATGTTAGTAAAAATGGTGAGTAAGTTTGGGCTCAAATTCAAAATATCATATTCAGGTTAGGGTTGTATTTAATAGTAAAATAAATCTAAGCCATTAATTATGGTATTTGATGGACTTACAAAATCTAAAGGTTATTATATACATAGGGGTAATTCCCATGTAGTCCAATAGGGAAAATAAATATTTCATATACTTCAAGTTAATATTCAACTTTCAAATAATTACTATCACCATCTTAAATAATAAAAAAAATTAGGTTCTAAATTAATGACCCATTCTCTCTCCTCTCTCTCTCTCTATCTCTCTCTATCTATCTATATATATAATTCCAAACTACTTACTTAATGATTTATATATATATATCTTTATTTATTATGATAACTTCAAGCTATTATTTTGATATTTATATTAAATTATATACTATAATTAATTTTAATTGCAGACTACTAGTATTTTATTTGTAATTATTTAACACTCCTAGGTAATTTTCATATACTATACTATGGAAATATTTTAATTGAATAAGTAGAATTTCGTATTAGAATTTTAGAATTACGTACTATATCTATCAAATTTCATACTACGCCTACGAATTTCATACTAAAAGTTACCAAAATTTTAATTACAACAGTAATATGAAATTTCATACAAAACTATCAATTATCATACTAGCTATATCAATTTATTTATTTTTTGAAATATCAGTAATAGTTTTTTTTTAGTTTCAATAGTAGTAATTCAATTTGAAGAATGGTAGTGTGTAATTCATTTTAAAAAATGGATTTGCAGTAATTTGAAAGAAAAATATATGATGAGAGAGAGGATAATATTAATAAGAGATTTGTAGATAAAAATGAAAGCATGATTGTTGTGATTTATAGAGAGATAATATACGATATATTAACATAGTTAAAGAGATTGAATTTTGTATAAGGTATGGGTTTAATTGAAAAAGTAAATATTGATTTTTGACCTAATGAGAATAATATAACCTAAGTGGGAATATAAGATTTAAATTGATTATACGAGACATTATATTTTCAAAAGTGTACAAATTGGGGATTTTTCCGATTAAAAATAATAATTAAGTTACAAGTTACATTCAAAGTTAAAAAGAGTATAAATAATGTGTGGGGAACGATACAGGTAGGGGAATATTCCCTTTTTGCGAAAGGTAATAACGACAACGACAACAATAAGTTATTATTATTATTATTTTTAAGAAAATGTGATTCATGAAGTTGAATTTTGTATAAATCTTTTCTACATAAATGTGACTATGAATTTTATTAATTTATTCAAATTCACTTATTAAAATCTAAGTTGAGAACCTCCAAATTTTGATGGATTAGAAATGAAAAAATGAACGACATTTAATATTATAGAACTTGAATTTGCACAACTTCATGGTTAGAAACATCCCTGAAATGATTAGTATAGTTGATTTAATTAAAAAAATAGTAAAATAATGATTAGAATGATTGATTATGTGAGTGTGAAATAAGTATGATTTATGGAAAAATGTGTAATAATGATTGACGTACGAGTAATTTATTTTTAAAAAAAATTAAAATAATTAGTAAGAGAAAAATTAAAAATATAACTTTTGAATACTAAAAAATAATAAATCGAACGAAATCTCAAAACCAAATAATAACCAATTGCTCCCTTAATTCTTTAAATATTGGAACAGAAACTCAAGTCGCTTGCATGATAATTTTCCATATCTGATCGGCTATTATAATTTGTTAGTTTTTCTAACATGATATATTGAATTTTGGCAATCGAAAATGTTATTTATATTTTTTAAATCACTAAATCTTTTTATGATATATTAATTCTTATATTATTATTTATTAATAATTTGATGTTAGTTTTCATTTTATAATATTTAGTCATAAAGTTTTGGACAAGCCCGACAGGAGCATGTCCATCCTGTTTTTGTTCTTGTAAAGTTTTCTCTTTAAAAAAAATATGAATTGACAAAGTTTTAATCTAATGAATGGAAATGTTCTTAATTTCATTAACCATTCAGGACATCAGATATTGGATTTAATAAGCCCCATTGTTGAAACCCTTTTTTTATTTGTTCATTAAATTTTGGACCCAATCTTCAATTGTATATCACTATTTTTTAAAACAATTAATTGCCATGCAATTTTATTATTAGTTAGATTTCCAACTGTTATCACTAAAGCATTTAATTTCTGGATCAATTACGTAAAATATATTGCACCAATCATTTCATGGTCATGATGAAACTCGGTCATGAGGGAACACATCATGCGACCTCCATTAATTTTTCAATCAATCAAACTAACTAAATTAACAGGTATAGATTCATAGGATTAATTAGGTCACATATTCCATCCAAAATTAACAGGTTGTTGTGACAAATGTCCTCAAATTTAATTATTGTTATCAGACCACATTTACAATTATTCATATTTTCAATGCAGATTTCTCAATGAATATCAAAAAAAAAAAAAAAAAAATTGAATGTTAAGTGGAATGCGTAATCATTTTGCCTTTCATTTTTATTTTTCTTTTTAGCTTTTCGCCATTAAATCTCAAGAACTCGTGACTTGGAAATTGAATTGGTTATTTCTTGTCTTATTGTGAAGTGAGGTAAATGCTTGCGAACTTTAAATTGCAACAATATTTGTTCATTCTCAGAAGGCATCTCAAGTTGTTGCGTCTAAGTCATAGAAACCTTAAAAATAGTTAAAACATCTGGTTTAAGGATTAATGTGACCTTAAAGCAACGGACTCCGGGTTTTTTCAACCATGTGTGACAATTTGTTGGGATTGAATCAGCCAATATTGGATCCAATAATACTTTTCAACACTGATTTTTTGTTATTTGTTTATTTATTTATTTATTATTATTATTACTAACGGAGAATTTGACGATGTTACAAACAATAGTCACCAATGTTAATCTTATTAGAGAATTATCGACCAAATTGTAGTGAAACATAAAACTTGATATTTACTTCACCACACTACTCAATTATGTCATTGGTTGACTACATACACATTGAAATATCGATAAATTAATAGCATTATATCGAGACGACCAATAATTATTAATCTAGTTAGATATTAAATAATCAATAACTGAATTTATCATTAATATAGGTTTCATACAAACATAAATGAAAATTATTTTTATTATTTTAAACTTCAATCAACAGATAGCATAACTTTGAGAAACATAGGTTAACCTTAAGATGATGAATTTCAATCACAATTTCATGAATTTTCAATATCTCTTACAAAAATGTTACTTTGATGTTAAACACCGTTAGAGGTTTATTCATCTTTAATTTTAAATTTTAGAATACAATCAATTTTTATTGGAATAGCTGGATAGGCGCATTCATTTATCAATTATCACCACTCACCATCTAACTACACCACCGAATTATGGAAATATACTAGCGTATCGACTAATTGTCCCTCTCAAATCAGTGTCAATAATCTCAAATTTTATGGATAGTAATTTGTAATTTTAAACTCCATTTTTTTTTATCCTTGTCAGGTGAATTTGATTGTTTATATCCCTACCTCTAAACCCAACAATTCTTATACGTCAAACCATTGAATGGGATTAAAGTTATTGTTTTAAATGATTACTCTTACATAAAATCGAAAATTGTTATGTGCAACAAAAAGAGGCGGATCCAAAACTCTTAGTTTGGGGAGGACGCGTATTAAAAGATAGAAATAATTTGGTGAAATGACGAGAATCGACTTGTGTTATATCAAGAGAAAAAAAATATAATTTTAACCTTCCGATCAATTTGGGAGAATATAAAATAAAAAATAAGAAGGAAAAAAAAGGGCTAGGGAGGGGTGAAGGAAAATAAGAAATATATAGTTTTACTTCTAAGTTGGTACCATTAATTTGTGAGAATATGGTAAGAAAAAAAAAAGTGAAGAAAAATGAGAGAAATCGGTGATATTTTTTTTTAGTTTTATATTGTTGTTTTTTAAGGTATGAGAAAGAGAGAGAGAGATGGGTGATGTTTTTAATTCTATATTTTTGTTTTTAAATTTAATTAATGAGAAAGAAGAAAATAAAAGGAAATAAAAATAAAGGATAAAAAATATACGAATTAGTGTATAAATATAAAGTAAAAAGAAGGAAATTGAAAAGAAACAAATGAGAAAGGGGATAAAAAGAAAGATAAAGTCATAGAAAAACAAGAGATAAAAAGAAAGAAAAAAGAAGGAAACTAAAAAGAAACAAACGATAAAAAAAAAATTAAAAAATAAGAGATAAAAGAAACAAAAAAAGAAGGAAAAAAGGAATGTATAAAGAAAGATAAAAAAGATAGAAAAATAAGAGATAAAAGAAACAAGAAAAAAGTTGGAAAAAAGGACAAGAATAAGAGTTGAATCATGAACCATTTGAGAAGAGATTAAACACCAAAACCACTAGACCAAAGTATAAATTTGTAAATTTGGGGAGACTATTTTATATATAAATACAAAAAACAAAAAATTATAAATAGTATTAAAGTTTTCGAATTTTTGTCGGGGGGCCATGGCCCCCTCAAGTGACATGGTGGATCCGCCCCTGGCAACAAAGTTAACTGCTCCCATTAGAGCATCTCCAATGCATACTATGAATTGAGAAAAAAAATATGACACATCAGCAAATAGACAATGTCTAGTAAAAATACTTTTCCAATGCACTATGTGAGGTATGATATTAAGCTAACGTGGCATTAAAAAAAATAGAAGATGTGGGGTGCTCTTTCTACATGTAGAGGAGCATTATGTGAGGTATCATATTAAGCTAACGTGGCATTAAAAAAAATAGAAGATGTGGGGTGCTCTTTCTACATGTAGAGGCTCTGTGAGACAGTATGACTCAGCAATTCCTTTTTTTTCTCCAAGATTTTTGCCGTGCCTTCATATTTGTAATTCTATTTATGAGTAGATTGATTATATTATTATTTAATCTAAATAAGATAAATGCCATGTAATTAGAATTAATAAAATTATATAAAGTCTCATTGGAGAGTTACTCTTGGATTGTACCGTTTATTTAATTAATAACCATCTATTTATTTGCCACATCACCCCCAATTCATAGTATGCATTGAAGATGCTCTTATAGCTGCGGTGCTAAATTTTTTTTTTTTAATGTTATAATTATAAATTATATGTGTTAAATGATCAAATATATTTATTTTAAAAGGATAAGAAAAAACATAAATTAATTAAAAATAAAAATAAAAATAGAAAAATATTATTAAATTTATATTAGTAAATTAAAAGTGACATTTAATTATTATTTTTAAAATGCATGTGACGCTTTTTAGTAATCCGTGTAATGACTACATAACTTAAGTTGGAATTAACTAGTTCATTCATGTGTTATTTACAACTATCGTGTAATGGGCGTGAACAAGATAGACAAATAAAATATTCAAAGGGTGCGATTGTCTATTTACTTTAAACTAGTTTATTCTCCGGCGTTACATAAGCAATTATTTTAATGTTTAATTTATAAAATAATTGAGTATTATAATTTTTATTATCTAATTTGTTATTTATAGAATAATTGAATATATATGGAGTTAAGAAATATATATATATATATATATATATATATATATATATATATATATATATATATATATATATATAT
>BMAC01000295.1:585363-600403 GCA_014905375.1 Phtheirospermum japonicum | reverse complement strand
CACCCCCCCCCCCCCCCCCCTTTTTTTTTTTTTCATATTTGGAGATGGTTCAGGCCAACTTTGTTCTAGTTTTTTTGCACTTCAAAATTTATGAGGTTACTTTTTAATTAAGGTTTATTGGAAATTATTTATCCCTTTAAATCTTGGTGCGGTTGTGTATATATTGCTACTAGCACATAAATTTGAGTACATAAAATTTAACATAGGCAAGTCAGTGGTCCCTACCTCGTAAAATGTCGTGGAAAGTCGAGTGAATGCACGTATTGAATCCTAAGTCCTCTTAATGCTCGTCACCTATTAAATATGAAAATACTAATTAAATGCATTTTCTAATATGAAAAACATTGGGTTTCGACATGTGAAGATGTCTTTAAATCTTATATTAATCAGAATTCCAAAAGCTTGGATGACACTACAGTGTTATACAAGTATTATGCCAACGTGGTTGATTTTTATGTCCATTGTAGCACAAAATTAACATCGAATAATGATGTAATTGTTTGGAAGTATTCCTGTAATTCTTGCACATTTATGTTTCAATATGTGCATAGTAATGCATTAAATTGTGTACAATATGTGGAATTTACTGGGTTTTTGCACCTTGAAACTATGTGCTACTATTTGATTATTAATCAAACAGTCATATGCATTCTATGGATTGATATCATTTTAGATGATGTAGGTGTTATGTATTTTGTGCACATTTGTGTTTAATTGTATGCAAAGTAATGCATTAACTAGTGCACTGTATGTCTCATATGATTTTATAGTTTTATGCGCGTTTTCGATTAATGTCGTGTTAGTTGATGTAGGTTTGATGTGGTTTGTGCACAAGTAAGTTTCAATAAGTGCATATTAGTATATTAACCTTTGCACAACAATGTGGTAAAGGCTAAAATGCAGAATTAGTCCATTAACTTTGTGCAGTTGGGAATTTTTGTTCACCAAATACATTGGTGGCGATTTTAGTCCACTAATTTAAAAGAAGTCGCACATTTAGTCAATTTCTGACCTGAAATCCAAATTTTGGCCGGAAATTAGATTTTGATCCGATTTTTGGGGATTTTGACCGGCCAACATGCCACATATGTGCTGACTTAATTTGTCATTTTAATTATAAAAATTATAAATGCCATGTGGGTAAATAATAAAATAAAAACAAAAACAAAAAATTTGAAGAAGATTAGAACCCCCAAAATAACAAACATTGTTCCCCCTGCTCCCTTTAGAGATTTTTTCCCTTTTTGATTGGAAAGCAATACAGTAAGAATCAAGCAACGGCTTCTGCTAATAATCCAAAAATCACGCCCCCAATTATCTTTCTCAGTCCCCAATGCGTACCAGCAATACCCATCTCCAAAACCCTAGCTAGAATCGTTTCCTGAATTTGAATGAGTCAATCGGTAATCTCTTCCAAGTATATTGATGAAATGGAGTATCTAACCGACGAATTTCATGGCGCATATTCACACATTGTTGACTAGTGTAAGCAATCTCAACCTGTGTATTGACAGCGGCAACAGGTTGTTGTGCTGTGACACCATTGATGCTCTAGCTAGACGAAGCTACTTAGAAAAATTCAAAAACCGTCACACTCTAAACCCGTGTCTAATATCTATTTTATTAATTATTATTATTAAATTATTTTATATATTAATATTTAGAATAAATTCATTAATAATTATTAGTTACATACTTTGAGATATTTAAAAGATATCATACTCTCAACCCGTGTTGCATTGTACTAGTGTCTAATCAATATTTATTAATTATTAGTATATAATTTAATATTTTTATATTTATATTAAATTTACATACATAGATTATTATAAATAACTGATATTTTACCTATATAGAATATTTGAAACTCCAAAAATAAAATTATTTTAAATTATATTATCAATAAAATTTATTTAATTATTTTCATAATAATTTTTTTTAATTAATATAATTTCATATGTAATTTTTATTTTAATTAAAATAAGTAATTTAGATCTTATCTACTAATTATATATGATTTATTTCTATTTTTATATTAGGAGAATCAAAAGAAAGTATTGAATAAGGAAAGATATAATAAAAAAAAAATTAAATTAGGTAAGATACAATAAAAGAAAAAATATTATATTAGATAAATATTAGGTTCGGATGACAAATAAGCAAACGAAACACCGTAATTCTTTATTTGTCAAACGAAGCATACGAAGCAGATACATAGGTTAGGAAGATTTTGCATTAATATATAGGGGTGATATATATATAGATTGGTAAACATAAATCATATGTAATTCTAATTCATAATAATAAATAAATTTAATTAGATAACATTCATAATAATATTTTTTAAAAAAATAAAGTTACAAAAATAAAATTATACCGTTGTTTCTTAATATTTCACAAGATGGAATAAACCAAACAAAAGATAAAAGTAAAAAAAAAAAAGATTTTAACATCTTTGTACCGTGTTTCTCGTGTTTCTTGATATTTCACAAGATCCAACTTTGGAATAAACTAAACAAAAGATAAATTAACAAGAAAAGAAAAAAAAAAAAAAACGGTCAATACTGCAGTAAACCCTGTATTAACGCAGAAGATTGCGCACTGCGGAGCAAGAAATCACGTTTCTTTGGCGATTGACGCAGCAGCAGCGTGCTGGAGATGGCCTTACAAGAGAGTCCTTTTCTAGCTTAAAGGGAAGACAACCATCGAAGACCATATGGACCATGGACCCGATAAGAAGAGTGATAAATGTAGAAAGTATTATAATCTGGGCCCGCAAACCGGACCAAATTTGAAGGCAGGCTCATTTAAAAGCCCAAGGAAAACCCATCTGGCACCGCCATTTTAAGCCGTGCATATTTAATCTCGCAAAATCAAAATCCTCCTTCGTGTCGCAATAAATTCCTGCGTAGCCGATCAAGGTTTTGGAATCGCGCCGGCAGGAAAAATCGTTGGTGATTTTGCTCACTGGTTCGCATATTTCTTCGCCTTTCTCATTCGTTTTCTATTTTAATTTACATCGTGTAAACTTCCAATCGGAGCTATTGGATCGGAGCCCGCGATTCACCCTTCGGTGATATACCGGGCTTGATCTGCTCGTAAAATTCATACGCGTAATTAGTAGTGTTTGAGTGAAAGTACGCGAAACAACGTGTTTACTTTTACCTTCTTTATTTTTACCAGCAACTAATTTGTCATCTTTATATTCGCACGACAAGTGTTCGACTAAATGTTCCTGGGAAAAGGAAACTTGACTTAGACAGTAAATGGTGTATGGTTGATGGAAAATTCCTAGTATTCATGTGTATGAGTCGCGGTGTTTAGCTTTGCAGCCATGGATGAAGAAATGTCTAATTCACAACGGAGGATGTCCACACGAACTCGTAAGGTTGCTTCCAAAATGTCTGCAGCCCTTGCAAGCAGTGATAATCGGACTCAGGTCTGTGGTTACCTCTTTTAACTAATACACAATGTTTATTTTTCTGTGGGTTTTCTTGGTTTATCTTTTATTTGGAGCCTAGTCTCGTCTGAGCATTACTAATTGTTTGGCAGGCAATGCTTGCTCGTCTTGAAGCTTTGGAAAATGATAATGCAGGAATGGAGACGGTGCAAGTTGACGAGGATGAGGAAGCCTCCCTTGACGATGATGATCAAGGTCAATCACCTTGTTGTTAATTTTATTAGCGATTAAAATCTGAAGTATAACCATAAATGCAAATGCGCTCATTCATCAACTAACACCTAGTTGGAAGTGATTTTCGGTTGATTTACTCAAGTAAATTAGAATGTGCTTTAGAAGTCATCAGTAATCTTCAAAATTCTGTGGTGCTTGTGTAAATTGGTTTTTTCATTTATGAATTATTTGGGTTAATTATCTGTTGTTGATCTTATAGGGCAATTATATTGTCCTATCTTTTGTGTCAGAATTCTAGACTTTAGCTATGTTGATGAACCTTTTTTATGTTAGTGCTAAGCATTGTCTGTATTAACTGGAATAAACTTAATTGTTACTCACTTGGTCGTAGTCATTCATTTTATTTGACACGTTTTATTGGCATTTTCTTTCCTACCCTCCTTTATCACGAGACTACTTAGTTTGATATGTTTGAATGAATCACACATGTTTACATGGCACAGTTAACTAATATGGATTTAAAATAAGTTTACACGCGTCTAATCATCTGTCATTCACTTGTAGTAATAATATCAGGGCACAGTTAGATATCACTTATCAGTCATTCTTGGACGAGCCCTTACAAGAAACTTGTACCTAAACTGTTTTAATCAAAATAATTCGTATTTCGATTGAATACTTTGTTTTATGCATGCTGGATTAGAAACTGTCTGGGTAAGAAAATGTTTTGCACTGTGTAGACTGTAGAGTGTCTAATTGAATGACAGGTAAAATGTAATTTGCATAGAGAAATATATGCGTGTTAGTGACTTTCGAGGTGAATGTTCATAAGCATCACATGTATAACTGCATTTCAGATTTGGTCCCTCTCCAGTAGTACTTACTAATTATAGTAGGAGGAAATAATTTGTCAGAGGTAAAATGCTTTCACCTCATAATTACTCGTCGAATCGTTTCCCTTGGTAATTTTTTCTACATTCTATATATCCTC
Source organism: Phtheirospermum japonicum (assembly GCA_014905375.1). Taxonomy (NCBI): domain Eukaryota; kingdom Viridiplantae; phylum Streptophyta; class Magnoliopsida; order Lamiales; family Orobanchaceae; genus Phtheirospermum; species Phtheirospermum japonicum. The sequence goes on along the minus strand of BMAC01000295.1, from coordinate 595,778 downwards.
ACTTGAACCGATTATTGATCCTATCATGTATTTTATCGTGCAGCATATCAGAAGAAGCAAAACAAAAGCACAAAGCGGAAAACGCGTCAAGCTAAAGCACTTGAAAATGCTAAGAAGGCACCACGAACATTCCTTGAGCTCTTGCAAGAGGTAAAGGCCTAGCGATATTGGAAGCTCGTTTCCTGCTATTTAGTTGTTGTGTACATGGATTTCCAATTAAATGGCTCTTTTGAAATCAGGCTAACCTGGAATCATTGCCTCCTCATGTACCAACTTACTTGAGAGCAGCTGTTGGGCCCCCGAGTTCCACAGCCCGTCGCCATTTCTGCACAGTTTGCGGGTTTTTGTCAAACTATACGTGTGTGCAGTGTGGGATGCGGTTCTGTTCAACTCGATGCCAGAATATCCATAATGATACTCGTTGTTTGAAATTTGTTGCTTGATTGGTGTGCCTTAAGTTTTTACAAACCTATATTCATTGTCTGGTAGGGCTGTTATTTGGTAAAGTCACCCCAGAATTCTTTGTGAGGATTGGGATGAAATGATATATTGAATTAGGATATCTGTCTTATTCTTTTATTTTCCCTAAATGATGGGGAATTGCAGTTGCAGCAGCCACTGCTCATCGGGCGCACACCATGTAAACCCCCTAAGGCTTGACACAACAGTTTGTAAACTATACAAACTACGCGTATTGAATTTGGATATCTGATTTATTATGGAATTACCACTAATGTAAGCAAATTGTATAATATTACCAGGTTTAATTTGAATATGGATTGTTTTTATTCCATATTCAATTCCTTAATTTGTTTGCTTCGTTGGGGGTACATCTTACCGCCAGCGTGATTTTCGATCCTGCTACGGCTGCAATTGCCTGTACTTTTTGATTTTGGTGTTTTTGTTTATTTATTGTGTTTTTTAAGATCTCACCGATCAATTCAACTCATTACAATAAAAATCTCATATCACTAATTATAATACATTTCTTCATAAATCTCATTGTTCTCTGCCCATATAATTCTAACTATCAATCATTATTTTACTTAGTTATATATTATACCAACTTTAACAATTATATTTTCATCTCAAATTCATTCACTTTTCAAACACATAATATCTCATCTAACAAACAAAAAGATTTCTATTTAACGTGTCTGCCTAGTAAGCTTCACGTTGACGTGTAATTTTCTGGTGGTTCGTTTGCTTACTTGGCGAATTTTGGAGATTTGGAGACTTACTAAAATATAAGAATTCTAATATCTACCTAATTTATTATATTTTTTCTAACTTATTTTTTTTCTTTTTTTATATTTGCATAATTTAGTAATCTTCTTTTATTATATTTTTCCTAATTCAATATTTTATTTTATTCTTCCAATAGAAATATATAAAAAGTCATATATAATTAAAAAAATAAATTACTTATTTTAGTTAAAAGACAAATTACTTATAAGATAATATTAATTAAAAAAACTTAATTATTTATTAATATTCTAATAATTATTATTTATAATAAAAGTTAAAATATTTTTATTCTTAGGACTTGAAATATATAATATAAATAAATTACGAGTTATTTACAATAATGTAAGTATGTAACTAATTTATTAACAATTACAATCTAAACATAAGAAATATATATTTTAATAATATTAATTAATAATATTTTAGACACAGATACAATATGACACAGTTTGATAATATGACACAGTTTGATAATATGACATCTTCTATATTCTTATAAGTATGTAATTAAATAAAGTTAAATCTAAACATAAAAACTTAAAAAATATTTAATAATAATAATAATAACTAATTAATAGAAATTAGACACGGGTCTAGCATGTGAAACGTTTTGAATTTATTGAAGTATGTAAAAAAAAATTATTAACGATTTTAATCTAACCATTAAAATAAAAAATTATTTAAAAATTAAAAATAATAGTTAATAAATAGTAACATGCATCAGTACAAGACACGAGTTGAGAATAAGATATCTTTAGAATTTTTTTTTTTATTTTAAATTTAAAAACTCTATAATAATCAAAAATATTTTTTATATTTATTTTTTGATAAATTTCGTGTAATACACGGGTATTAAACTAGTGTTTTGTGTGTGTGTGTGTAGGTATAGGATCATGTGAGAATGGATCCGTATGTGAGAAATGAGAATGAATCCTGGACAATCATTTTAATCCTTTTTTTCTAAAATTACTCGGTGGTATTTTAGTAATTTTTTGACTTCGGTGGCATTTCAGTAATTACGTCGCATTCTCATTTTAACGATTTGGGCCCCTCGTCTTCTTGAATCATTCTTCACGCCCAGAAGCAAAAGAATTATCTCCATCTTCTCGAATCCTTGGATCATTTACCACACATAGAAGCAAAAATTTCAGAGTATATGCCCAATTACCTAGCGAGAATTCTTCTCGAATCATTCTTCATGCGATACTTATCTAGAATCCTCCCCGTCTTCAGAAACCCAAAACCCTAGAGTATACGCCATTCTATGGGACAAGCTCCTCAATCAAAGAAGAAAAAATCCGCCAAACAATACAAGGTACGGGTTGAGAATAATTATTTTAATTTTTTATTTTAGATATAAAATTCAGTAATTATCACAAATATTTTTTATATTTATCTTTTAATAAGTTTCGTGTAATACACGGATGTTAAACAAGTATATATTAATGCAAAATCCTCCTAATATATGTGTCTACTTCGTATGTTTTGTTTGGATAATAAAAAATTTCGGTGTTTCATTTGCTTATGTGTCATTCGAGCCTAATATATACATAATTTAATATTTTCCTTTTACTATATCTTGCCTAATTTAATATTTTCTTTTTATTATATTTAGCCTAACTTAATAGTTTTCTTTAATTATGTTTTGTCTAATTCAATAAAAAAATTTATAAATAAGTCATATATAATTAGTAGAAAAAAATCTAGATTAATTATTTTAATTAAAAGATAGATTACATATAAAATAATTTTAATTACAAATAAAAACTTATATATGAAAATAATTAATAAGTTGTATTTAAAATAAAAGATGAAATCCGGGAATGGCGATTTTCTAAGTGGTTGCAGAAGTAGGGTTTCTGCGATTGGTCAGCCATGGAGGTTATGTGCTGCAACAAAGCTTCGTGTTGTTCAGGAAAGCTCTAGTACGAACACCACTGTGCAGAATCAGGTTCCATTTATCGAAATCCCCGTCACTTGCTACCAAGTTAATGATTTTTATTTTATTATTTACCCACATGGAATTTATAATTTTTATAATTAAAACGACAAATTAAGTCAGCACATATGTGGCATGTTGGCCGGTCAAGATCCCCAAAAATCGGGTCAAAATCTAATTTCCGTCCAAAATTCGAATTTCAGGTCAGAAATGGACTAAATGTGGAACTTCTTTTAAATTAGTGGACTAAAATCGCCACCCGTGTATTTGGTGGACTAAAATTCCCAACTGCACAAAGTTAATGGACTAATTTTGCATTTTGGCCATGTGGTAAATTATGCACATGTTATGAAGTTTTATCTAATTTTTCTATCATGTTATCTGTGGTGTGTGTATAGTTTTGTACATTGATTCAACGGGGAATTTTGCAGGTGATGTTAAATGTTCTTCCCAGAATTGTGAGTCTATTCGACAAATGAGGATCATGACATCTAGATCTACAAAAATATTAGGTTTCAATATGTGAAGATGCCTTTAAATCTTATATTAATCAGAAATCCAAAAAGTTTGGATGACACTACACTGTTTTACAAGTCTTATGCCAACGTGGTTGGTTTTTTATGTCTATCGTAGCACAAAAATAACATCGAATGATGGTGTAATTGTTTGCCAGTATCTACTATAATTCTTGCACATTTATATTTCAATATGTGCACAGTAATGTATTAAATTGTGCACAATACGTGGAATGTAGTTTAACAGTCACATACGCGCTGTCGTTTGATGTCATTTTAGTTAATGTAGGTGTAATATGGTTTATGCACAATTGTGCGTTGAGATATACATAATTGCGACACTGATCATGAGCATTAGTGAATGACAAAATGCACAATTTTCACCACTGAAAACTATTTTTGTCATAATATTATAATATTATTTCTGATTTACTTGTTATCTGTTATGATTGTAATAATTACTTATTGCACATTGTAATTTGCAGGTGGACAAAAAAAAGACCATTATATCATTATAACATTTTTTTTATTATTTGAAAAGGTGAATGGTTTTTTGTCATGTGATTTTTATATATCAGTGTTTTATACTCGTTTTGGTTGTTGTCTCTATTTCTTCATATTTCACATTTCAATTTAGTCGTTGATCATCTTATCTAATCCTTGTTGTCATCGTTGCTCAGCTGTGGTAGATGGCATGAGACTACTGCTGTGAAATATCACATGAACATTAATACATTAATTTATGCAAAATCAAGCGATAAGATATGCATGATAATACAATAATATTTGCATAACCAAGTGCAAGTTCTGAAAAATAAGAAAATAGAATACTAAATATCTATCAGTGGGATATACATAACCATGCACTAAGTTATGCACAATCATGAAGTAAGATATGCACAGCCAAAAACAAAAGATGCAAAACACATTATTAAAAAATTAAAGTTATTCCAGGATCATTATTCAAAAACTAAAGATGCAAACACAAATTCTTCATCAGATCATAATGCATTAATCAAGCACAAAACTTATCTATCAGATCAAAAATCATTCACCAGTAAGTTTGTACAACTATGGAGACAACATGTTGCCTATTTTCCAAATCCAGCACAACGTCATATAACAACATTAATGTAATGATATTTTGAAAATAATATCATTACAAAATCTAACAACTCCAAATTAAGTTAAATTACAATACCAGTTTTTACATTATTTCAAACTAGAACATTAGAGCTGATAATAGTTCCAAATTAAAAACCTAACTCAATGGACTAATCCGTAACATGTAAATCATTTCTTCAAATCAGCCTTCCGTTCAAGTTTCTTTGCCTTGTAAATTCAGAGATACTCCTTTGCGACTTTCACGTTTACATCTCTCTGCATACCAAGTTGTATGCCTTATGAACATTGATTTTTCAAGTAGTTGGCTTACATAACTCAAACCTAGCTACTTATAAGAAATACCACTTTTGAACATCAAAGTTGTGGACCAGTTGCTTCCAACCAGAAAAAAGAATACCTGCTTACTAAATTCCATGCCCACATTAGCAAAACACAATTCATACACATTACATAATAATAATAATAATAATAATAATAATAATAATAATAATAATAATAATAATAATAATAATAATAACTTATAGTCCCAAAAGTAATAATTATAAAGTGCGTTAACAAGTAATTTTCCAGTTCAACCATTGGTTTTCTTAATTTAAACATTGTGCTTTTCAATTCATTTCTTGCGCCATGTAAATTGGAAGATATTCCTTCATCTTTTGTGCATTGACATCCTTCAACTCATCCAACACAAGTAGTTGCAAGTAATATGGTCTTAAAATTGGTAAACAAAAACCCATTACACAGTATTAGTAATAAAAATGCACATTAACATACATGATTTTGCACATTAGTTAAAACCAACGTGCACATTTATTATACACACATGTAAGAAAAGCTTCACATTAGAAAAACCCAAACAGAACAAATACACAAAGTATTCATCAGTTTTAATATGTCATCACGAACATGAAGAACATCAACACAACACGACTGGAGATCCTTGTGTCGATTATAGATAGAAACAAAATATATACCAAGCTCTATATCCATCAACTTGATACATATTTAGCACACTTATTTTTGACATCCATTACTTATATACCTAATCACTATAAAGGAGTTCATAACCCTAATGTTCATGACAAAATAATTTACCAAATCATAATAATCCCCCAATTCAAACTATAACAAGGAATAAAATAACTTATTCTTTCAAATTCGCAAGTTCATCAGTCTTTTTTCATTACAATCAAAAACGAAAATCATGTAGCCTCCAACTCAACACATCAAAACCAAGGCACAAATTAAACATATGCCACATTAAAACTGAATCGACAATGAATTATAAATCCGAAACGATGAAAGGATTTGAGAAAAATACATTGTAATTCACGAAATAAAATCAAAAATGAGGGAAAAAATAAATAAGAATCTCCTTATGTCTGAAATAATACTTATGTAAAACTATAAATTAACATATTAGCATTTAAAGAATTATAAAGGAAAATAATTAAAATAAATTATTTAATCAACTATCAACTGATTAAAAAAAACTACAATTTATAACTTTTTTCGAAATAGACCTTTTTAAGTCTAAACTGTAAGGAGATTATTAAAAACTTTTACCAAACGACAATTAAAGCGACAACGTGCTACATTCTAAATTTAAACAAGTAAAATTTTTTATTTTCAATAAATTGATTCTTCTTAACCAGTCCCTCCAATTCATATTAAATATCATTTTAGAAGTTTTATTTTGTTGAAAATTAATTGTCATAAGAACTTTTTAGTACTTTCTTCCAAATTGTATTCTAATTGATTTATGAAATTGATACTAACTTATGATAATATATAATAGTAAGATGATTGTGAGGAAAGAGGGTGAGAGATTAATTAGGAATGTCATTAATTCATTAAGATGTATTATTCAATATTTTATATTTCTTATTTTTTGACATAAATTAATAAAATGACAATTAAAAATAAACGAATGGAGTATATTTTAATAAATTTGTAATTGGAAGGGCTTAGGCATTATGTGGATATGAATTCAATAACTCTTCTACTTTCATAATCTTAATGAACGAGTATAATCAAATATTTAAAATTATGAAGTATTAAAAATCGAGACAGGTGCATGATTTGAACTGAATAATATGATATAATGTCATTATAGAGGACAAGACTAAATATTATAAATATTATTTAAGAAATATGAATTAATAAATTATATTGCTTCACAAAAATATGTTTAATATAGATAAATGTGACTTATATAAAAATACTCAAATTTATAGATTTAGAATTCAGATGTGTGGTGATTTTAACTTCGATTAGTTCAAAGTTTGACTACAAGAAAATAAAYTTACTTGTAAAAATTGTTAGTAAAAACTATAAAAATTGAAAGTTTCAGGTAAAATTATTGTCGGTAAATATTTACCATGAAAATCTAAAATTGTTAGTAAATACATACAACATTTTTGTCAGTTAATGACAAGTTTGTTGACTTTGCAGCATTTGGTCGATATAATTTGAGAAACAATATATTTTAGTTTATCATTATAACATTAAATTGTACAAATGTTGTCACTTATAACACAGAGTTCAACATACAGAGCAAATGCATCGCACGGGTTAAACACCCATAACCTAATCCATTTAGAAAGAAAGAAAAAACACTTTTAAATATGTTCTTCGATCACGAGACATAAGACCTATAAGCAGTGGACAATCTGATCACTTGAGCTAACCCACTTTATCGACTATGTAACGATTTACCTTTGATCTGTTTGAATACACACACACACACATCGGAATTGTCTGCTTCATAGCACGGTGAAAGTGTCCGATTATAGCTCACCACGCCATTTAGCTTGCCACTACTACGGGAATCGCTTTTGCTTAGGGCCATCTCCATCAGTCTGCACTATTTTAGTGCAGAATCTGCACTAAAATAGTGCCAAAATATGCACAACAACTCCAACAGTTTGCACTAAACGTTTACACTAAAATAGAATAATTTCCATTATATTCCTCTATTTTAATTTTTTAGTCTTATATTATTTTGTAACTAGTGCTTAACCCATGCGATGCACGTACGATCGTACGTGCATCGCATGGGTTAAGCACTAGTTACAAAATAATATAAGACTAAAAAATTAAAATAGAGGAATATAATGGAAATATTCTATTTTAGTGTAAAGTTTAGTGCAAACTGTTGGAGTTGTTGTGCATATTTTGGCACTATTTTAGTGCAGATTTCTGCACTAAAATAGTGCAGACTGATGGAGATGGCCCTAAGCAAAAGCGATTCCCGTAGTAGTGGCAAGCTAAATGGCGTGGTGAGCTATAATCGGACACTTTCACCGTGCTATGAAGCAGACAATTCCGATTTTATTTATTTGCCCCTATTTAATGCTAGTACCAATATTTAATGAATCATTTGGTTTTAAATGAAGAGTATAATAAAAAATGTAGGTAAATTTAACTTTTAACCATACTAACTATTTTTTCTTAATCTTTGTAAAAGTGAAAATGTGCTATTAATTTCGGATGAAAGAAGTAACTTAGGAAAATCACGTGAATACGTGATTTGGGTGTAGTGATCCCAATTTTACCACTATAATTAATATATATCTAACCACTAAATAAGAAATCCAATTTCACACGATTCTACTTTGCACCTTAATCTACTTATACACTAACCAAAAATGACATAAATTATATTCCCCTAAATTAAACATAAATAAATCCTCACGCATATCACTCCAATCTGTTAAACATGAGAACCATATTAAATATGGAGAGTACCATATAATATAAGGAAGCAAGGGTTATACTGTAGCCGCTGCTCCTTACAACATGTGGCTCATTACTTATTTAGCATGTGATTTTGTTACGGTAAATAGATAGAAATACCCTTCCTTCCTCCAGAAAAATGAACGCGCCCATAACCTTGAATGCTGGTCTCACAGGAGGACCTTCTCTCTCTTTCTCTCTAACATATATATATATATATATATATATATATATATATTATATATATATATATATATATATATATATTATATATATATATAATATATATATACAATAGAAAGAACAAGAAGTCAACCGCAGCTTTTGGTTTTTGAAACTAATAGGGAGACCTACTGATAAAACAAAAAGATTGGTTACCAAGAGTTGGGAGTACTAACCTCAAATCTGAGATCAGCAACCTGAAACTTCTTCCAAATACGTCACAGCGACCTGATAAGCCTCCAAAAATTCTCCTGGCGACCTAGCCGATCCTGCAAAACAACACCTTCAACCAAGACGGGGGCGGCCCCGGCGAAGGTCCTCCGATGTGTAAATCAGATAGTGTGAGAGATATTTTGAGAGATCAATCCGTCATAAACAACTTGAAAATAAAGAGAGGTATGCACCCCATTTATAGAGACAAGAGAAGTCCTCCCCAAGCCAGGGTTTCCTTCTCCCACCACAATTCTATAAATACCGTGACCGACTTAGAATTAGTATTTCTCCTGTATGCTAAGTTCCCATAATTAGTCGATCTCTCGCTTAAATTACCAGAATAGGCCTGGGCCTGTGATTCTTTCCATTCGGCTTGCCTGGACCGCATAAGACCATCCATATGAGACCATTCGAGCCTAATATTTATAAATCCCATGACCGAGCTTAACAGCTAGCGCCCAACATAAAAACGCATAAGAGGTCGCGACCCTATTTGAGAACTCATCCTCATACTCCAGGTCGCTACTCTACAAACCAGCTTGCCCACCTCTCAAAAGAAATGCTCATTCCAAGAAATGAGGTCGCTTACCATAAATACCCTTATATACTACGTATGGATTTTTAGTGTCGTATCACCTACTTTTAATATAGGGGACTTCTATTAGTGCCGTGAATGTACCATTCCTCACTTATTCAGAACCATTATATCAAAAGTTGATTATGAATAATAGTAAATCAATGGATGTAAATGCAGAGAGGTAGGAGCATGGTGCATTCACGGCACCGTAGCCATTGTAAATATACCAGAGGGCATTCCCTTAGACAAATCTAATAACCCACCACTAGAGGTGGTCCAGCGGGTTTGCACAAACCGGCCAAAACCGGCGGGTCAACGGTTTGGTTAACCATTGACCACGGTTCGAACCGTAACCGTAAACGCCAATAAGGCGGTTCGGTTACGGGTTTGAGCAATTCTCAAACCGTGAACAGGCAGTTCAAACAGCCGATTTTTTTTTTATACATTTATAAAATACTCATTTTTCCAAGTCATTTTTTACCACCAAACTCATTCGATATTTTGAATTGGTGATCAATAAGAAAAGATTTTATCTTATAAGTAATAGCCACATGATGATTCGCGATGGAGATATTAATCGTTTTTATAATGCAATAAAATTGTGATAACTTCTATCTTTCACCCTCCTCTAGAGTAGTAATTACGAGAAAAATTATGTGTACTTTGATTTTAAGGTTGGGGAATTACAGTTTAATATATACGTTATTTCGATTGTTTAAAGTAACAATTTCAAATTTAAAACTGAGATATTGAAAATTGTTAATTCTTTTTTAATTTATTAAAAATATTATTTCTATTTTCTCACTTAAATTCAAGATTTCAAATATTCTAATATAAT
>BMAC01000295.1:570577-585338 GCA_014905375.1 Phtheirospermum japonicum | reverse complement strand
ATTGTGATGATTTTGTGTAAGTACAAATAATGTGAGAATAATAATATTGAATTATTAATAGAACATAACAATCAATATATATATATATAATATATAATATATATATATGTGTGTGGTGTGGTGTGTGTGTGTGTGTGTTTATTTATTTGCCCCTATTTAATGCTAGTACCAATATTTAATGAATCATTGGTGTTTAAATGAAGAGTATAATAAAAAATGTAGGTAAATTTAACTTTTAACCATACTAACTATTTTTTCTTAATCTTTGTAAAAGTGAAAATGTGCTATTAATTTCGGATGAAAGAAGTAACTTAGGAAAATCACGTGAATACGTGATTTGGGTGTAGTGATCCCAATTTTACCACTATAATTAATATATATCTAACCACTAAATAAGAAATCCAATTTCACACGATTCTACTTTGCACCTTAATCTACTTATACACTAACCAAAAATGACATAAATTATATTCCCCTAAATTAAACATAAATAAATCCTCACGCATATCACTCCAATCTGTTAAACATGAGAACCATATTAAATATGGAGAGTACCATATAATATAAGGAAGCAAGGGGTTATACTGTAGCCGCTGCTCCTTACAACATGTGGCTCATTACTTATTTAGCATGTGATTTTGTTACGGTAAATAGATAGAAATACCCTTCCTTCCTCCAGAAAAATGAACGCGCCCATAACCTTGAATGCTGGTCTCACAGGAGACCTTCTCTCTCTTTCTCTCTAACATATATATATATATATATATATATATATATATATATATATATATATATATATATATATATATTATATATATATATAATATATATATACAATAGAAAGAACAAGAAGTCAACCGCAGCTTTTGGTTTTTGAAACTAATAGGGAGACCTACTGATAAAACCAAAAAGATTGGTTACCAAGAGTTGGGAGTACTAACCTCAAATCTGAGATCAGCAACCTGAAACTTCTTCCAAATACGTCACAGCGACCTGATAAGCCTCCAAAAATTCTCCTGGCGACCTAGCCGATCCTGCAAAACAACACCTTCAACCAAGACGGGGGCGGCCCCGGCGAAGGTCCTCCGATGTGTAAATCAGATAGTGTGAGAGATATTTTGAGAGATCAATCCGTCATAAACAACTTGAAAATAAAGAGAGGTATGCACCCCATTTATAGAGACAAGAGAAGTCCTCCCCAAGCCAGGGTTTCCTTCTCCCACCACAATTCTATAAATACCGTGACCGACTTAGAATTAGTATTTCTCCTGTATGCTAAGTTCCCATAATTAGTCGATCTCTCGCTTAAATTACCAGAATAGGCCTGGGCCTGTGATTCTTTCCATTCGGCTTGCCTGGACCGCATAAGACCATCCATATGAGACCATTCGAGCCTAATATTTATAAATCCCATGACCGAGCTTAACAGCTAGCGCCCAACATAAAAACGCATAAGAGGTCGCGACCCTATTTGAGAACTCATCCTCATACTCCAGGTCGCTACTCTACAAACCAGCTTGCCCACCTCTCAAAAGAAATGCTCATTCCAAGAAATGAGGTCGCTTACCATAAATACCCTTATATACTACGTATGGATTTTTAGTGTCGTATCACCTACTTTTAATATAGGGGACTTCTATAGTGCCGTGAATGTACCATTCCTCACTTATTCAGAACCATTATATCAAAAGTTGATTATGAATAATAGTAAATCAATGGATGTAAATGCAGAGAGGTAGGAGGCATGGTGCATTCACGGCACCGTAGCCATTGTAAATATACCAGAGGGCATTCCCTTAGACAAATCTAATAACCCACCACTAGAGGTGTCCAGCGGTTTGCACAAACCGGCCAAACCGGCGGTCAACGGTTTGGTTAACCATTGACCACGGTTCGAACCGTAACCGTAACCGCCAATAAGGCGGTTCGGTTACGGTTTGAGCAATTCTCAAACCGTGAACAGGCAGTTCAAACAGCCGATTTTTTTTTTATACATTTATAAAATACTCATTTTCCAAGTCATTTTTAACACCAAACTCATTCGATATTTTGAATTGGTGATCAATAAGAAAAGATTTTATCTTATAAGTAATAGCCACATGATGATTCGCGATGGAGATATTAATCGTTTTTATAATGCAATAAAATTGTGATAACTTCTATCTTTCACCCTCTCTAGAGTAGTAATACGAGAAAATTATGTGTACTTTGATTTTAAGGTTGGGGAATTACAGTTTAATATATACGTTATTTCGATTGTTTAAAGTAACAATTTCAAATTTTAAACTGAATATTTGAAAATTGTTAATTCTTTTTTAATTTATTAAAAATATTATTTCTATTTTCTCACTTAAATTCAAGATTTCAAATATTCTAATATAATTTTTTATTTCAAATTCAAATATTTTAGATGATTTAGTTTCTTTTTAATTAATTCAAAACTCAAATGATTAGTTTTATTTACTAACTTAACCTCATACATACATACATACATACATACATACATACATACATATATATATATATATATATATATATATATATATATATATATATAATAGATAATTTTAACTTCAAATTTTTAAATATTCTAATTAAAATTTCTTAACTTATAATATTTTAAATAGTTCAAGTTTAATTTTCTTGAATTAATTCAAAATGTTATTAATATTTTATCACTAAACCTCACGTATTTTTTCTAATAAAATTAAAAATAAACATAGGTAGTAAACTAAAATATATGAATTTTAAAAGTAAAAAGTTAAAAAAAAATCAAACCGGTTCAAACCGGCCAACCGAACCGTGAACCGGCGGTTTACAAACCGCCGCCAACTGGTCGGTTTCACGGTTCGGTTGCGGTTTGAGTTTTTTGGCCAAACCAAACCGGCGGTTCGAACCGTGAACCGGCGGTTTGAACCGTTTGGACACGTCTACCCACCACCTTGCGAGCACTTTCTAGAAAACCCAGTTACTGTAGCACCTTCTGTAGATGCTGCCGACCTACTTCCCTCACCCCTAGCAACCAGGGCAGTTAAGGATAATTACTGGTTACTCCCTGACTCGGAAAAACTTGAAGAATTCCAACAAACCCTTAACCTCCCTTAAACTGCCAAGATGGTTTTGCCCGACATTCTCCACTTACACCCCATGAAACCTTCTCCAGAACACATTACACTCTTCGACGAGCTACTTAGGTCTGGATTTAGATTCCCCCCGTACCCATTCTATATCGAGACCTCCCTCTTGTATAAAGTCTCCCCTTTACAATTGACCCCCAACTCCATGAAATTTATGGCGGGCTACCTTATACTGTGTAAATATTATGATAAGCAGCCTGACCCAGACTTTTTCCACTTTTGCTTTCAAATAAAATACCAAAGACATTCTTTTTATCTTTCTGCTCGCACTGGCAAAGCCCGATTCTTAGTGAATCCCTCAAATTAGGTTCTTGATTGTAGGAGAAATTTCTTCTTCATTCACAATACCGAGAGCTGGCCTTTTCCAACCGAGCTACAATACCATACCCCGAAACAATCTAATCCTCCCAGTCCAACACATTTTCCCTCTTTTATAAAAAATACTTCGACCAGCTCGCAGAATGGAGTAAGCGCCCATTTGACGTGGTGCGACTCACCAGTCGATCCAAACTTTTCAAATCGTGGGCATCGACTCTCGTCCCATCGACCCAGATCTTGCCATGAACCAATCGGAGTCCGGTAGGTCTTCTGTGTTATACAACTTTACACCATCATCAATTGTTATAATTTTAATAATAACGCACCACTTTGTTATTGAAGTTGCATTCATCAATAGGTGCGCCTCATCGAGCTCTGAGCAAGTTACAAAGCAAACCAATCAGCAGGCCGCCGTCACCTCAGTACCTCCTCACTCAGTCATCAATGTGGATGAGGTATTAAATCAAGCCTTTGGGATAGAGGCTGACCAGGAAGTGGAGGACGACCTGGAGGAAGTGCAGTTGGTGCAGAGGTCCTCAAAAGGGAAGCGACTCCTCAAGCCCGCTGCCAAGAGCCTAAGCTCTCCTGCCCAAAAATGTCGTCGCCTTTGCAAACCTCACGCCGCGACCTCCTCTAGATCTCCTGACCTGGGAAAAGGATTGGCCCAGTGCGACAATGCCAAAGAGATCCAGGCCCTCCTCGACAAACGGATAATCAAACAGGTAATCACTTAAAACTCCTCTTCTTACCAAGATAATATCTGCAAACTCTCATAAGATTTTATGATACAACTGAGTCCCCTAGTCTCCAAGCTATCTGAGGAGCTGCTGGCTCGATATGCTGAGAGCGAGCTCCAAAAAATGTGCGACGAGCTAACCGCCCAGGATGAGCAACAAACCCGACAGCTATCCTTAACTCAAGGAGAATTGGATGGGGCGAGTCATCTGCTGAAAGCTCATGAAGAAGAAATATTAATTCTGAAGAGCCTGGTGAATAGCCTGAAGGATGAAATAGCTCGTCTGGGCAATGAGGTCAAGGATGCCAAAAAACAAGCTCGCTAGACCGAGGATCTCAAAGCGCAAAATTAGAAGCTCGAGGAGCTGAACCAGGTGGCGCATGAGCGGGGTATAGCTGAAGGTCGGCGGACCTTCCTTATGAGTGCAGTAGGCCAAAAGTACATGGGCGCCTGCCAGGAATAGATGCTGAAAGCTTACAAGAAGTCTTCCTTGTACTTCGGCAAGATGGCTGGTGGCAGCAAGGAATGGGTTTTCAAGGCTGCTGGAATAATCAAGGACCAGCTCGCGGCCCTGAATGTTGCGTACAACCCCGATGTGCCAGCCATCATTGACATGCTACCCCCCTTCAGCACGTTCAAGGGCGACATGAACCAGCCGATCGATGCTAAGTGGTGGCTGTCTGGCCAAGGTCGAGATATGTTGTCCGACAAACTGAACGCTGAGCTGGACACACCCCTGGAGGACTTTGTCCCTGCTCCTTGGGCGAGAACGACTTAATGGCTTGTTGCTTTCTCAAATTTCAAAACCTGTAATCCTGTTCGCTCGATTCTTGAACAACTTTGCTTATGTGTATGAACAATTCCTTTTCCGTCGATTATATGCATAGCTCTTCAACTCAAATCATATATGAACTTGCAATTTCAACCATTTAAAAACCCAACAATCATATTCCAACCTATATAGGTCGCGCGAATTCATAACCAGTCGCCACCATACTTCCAACCTCCATAAAACCACGAGGTCAAAGAAAAATAATCACGCCATGAATCAAAAATAACCCAAAGGAGCTAAAATGAGCTCGCAGACATAAGTTAAACCTGTTTAGCTCGTAAAACACAACCATCCATAACAATAATTTGATAAAGATATGTAAGTCAAACATATCCATCCAAAACATATATAAAACAACATAATCACATCCCTTAGCCATTCAAAAAAAACATGAAAATAGTTCGCCAAGTTTGATTATATATCAAAAAAGATATCAACCCCTAAGGGTACATCATAAAACCCATTATCTGCCCCGAAGGGTTCCAACATAAACAGCCCGCCTCAAATGGTAATGAAACCACCGCCCCGAAGGGTAAAACACAACAGCCCGCCCCGAAGGGTAATGAAACCACCGCCCCAAAGGGTAAAAACACAACAACCCGCCCCGAAGGGTAAAACACAACAACCCGCCCCGAAGGGTAAAACACAACAACCCGCCCCGAAGGGTAAAACACAACCAGCCCGCCCCGAAGGGTAAAATGCAAACAGCCCGCCATCTAGGCGTAATATTTCTTCAAATGACACACATTCCAACTCCTAGGTAGAATTTTCCCAGCAACATTCAAGAGTATATATGCCCCTCTACATAGTATTTTAATTACTTTGAACGGCCTGACCCAATTTGGATCCAGCTTTCGGGTTTTACGCAGTGCATCAGCCCACCTCCATACCAAATCACCAACTTGAAAGCAGTGATGTTTAACACGTTTGTTAAAGGCAGCTTGTATCCTTTGTTTATAATGTTCAACCCGGGCCGCAACCTTCTCTCGTATTTCCTCAATCGTTTCAGTTGCTCCTCTTGCTAGCCTTTCATTTTCCTCCACATTAAACGCCGCTAAGCGCTGCGATCCACCAACTATCTCGGCTGGAATAACAGCTTCTATACCATAGACCAAACTGAACGAAGACTCCCCTGTAGAAGTTTGGGGAGATGTTCGATAAGCCCATAAAACCGATGCGAGCTCTTCTTCCTACAGCCCACCTGCTTTCTCCAATCGTAGCTTAAGACCCTGTACAATGATACGATTAGTAACCTCCACTTGCCCATTAGTTTGGGGATGTGCAATAGAAGCAGATCGCTGCTTCATCCCCATTTATTTACATCAATCCTGAATTTTCTGCCCATTTAACAGGGTTCCATTATCAGACACCAACATTCGTGGAACACCAAACCTGCAAAAAATGTTGTTAAAAATAAAATCTATCATGTCTTGCTCGCTTATGCCCGTAACTGCTTCAGCCTCCACCCACTTTGTGAAATAATCAACTGCCACCACCAAATATTATTTGTTGCTCGGTGTTCTTGGGAAAGGTCCCACGATATCAGTTCCCCATTGTGCAAACGGACACGGCGAGCTCATAACCATCATCTCTTTGGCAGGTATATGTATAACTGGAGCATGCATTTGGAACTTCTTACACGTTCTAACCAGGTCGCCAGCCATGCTTTTCATTCCTGGCCAAAAGAAGCCAGCCCGCAATACTATGCCAACCAACGCTCTTCCTTTCGCATGATTCCTACAGTATCCTTCATGTATCTCTTTTAGCACTTCCAATCCCTGCTCTTTAGCTAAGCATTTTAAAAAAGGTCCAAAGCGCGACCTCTTGTATAATTCCTCGTTTATAACACAAAAACGAGCCGCCATTTTAGTTTCCTTTGCTGTCAAGCGCTCTGCCCCTTCCTTTGCTTTAATGAGAGTATCCCGGATAGGCATGCGCCAATCATCCTTAAACTCGAGCTCCATTACTTCTATTCCTTTTTCCAAACTACTATGATTCAACTCCATCAGCGTGATTTTTCGAGTATCACAAGTCCCCAATGTGCCCGCTATCCGAGCAAGCTGATCAGCCCGAGTGTTCTCGCGGCAAGTGCTCTAGCTTAAACTCCTCAAAGCGTGCTACTTCTTCTCGTAACTTATTTAAGTATACCGCCATGCATTCCTCCTTAGCCTCAAAAGAACCATCGAACTGACGAGCTATCAACTGGGAATCCGTTTATGCCCATACCTTTCTTGCTCCCAGATCCCTCGCCATTTTCACACCCTGTAACACAGCCTCATACTCAGCCTTATTGTTAGATGCCTTGTATCCCAGCTTAATTGCGAACTCCAGATTTTCTCCTTCCGGGCTGGTTAACACAATACCCAGCCCTGTTCCTGACACCATAGTTGATCCATCTGTATGTAATACCCATGCCTTTATCTCATCACTTGAATCAGATGGTCGCACCATCTCCTGTAAGAAATCTGCCATCACTTGCGCTTTGATGCCTACCCTAGGTTCGTACACCACATCGTACTCGCTTAACTCCACAACCCACTTCACCAACCTTCCAGATACATTTGAATTACTCAGGGCCTGCTCGAGAGCTAAATTGGTACGTACTCTCACCATGTGGCTCAAAAAGTATGGCCGCAATTTCCTTGTTGTACAAATCACCACAAAACCCCCTTTCTCCAGCTCGGAATAATTCAGCTCAGCCCCTCGCAACATCCTGCTGATATAATAGATATGTTTTTATGTACCTGCATCCTCTCTGTTTGGAACCAAACTTACTACGACCTCCCTAATCGATATATATAAGATCAGGTCTTCTCCAGGCATCGGCTTAGTCAACAATGGTATTTCAGCCAAGTATTTTTCCAATTCTTCAAACGCATCCGCTGCCTCTTTTGTCCATTCGAACTTGAACCCTTTCTGGAGCGCCCTGAAAAAAGGGACACCCCTCTCTACCGACCTGGAAATAAAATGGTTAAGACCTGCAATGCGACCTGTAAGCATATGTACGTCGCGTACGGCCCGAGGATGTGGCATCTCCAAAACAGCCCGCACCTTCTCCGAATTAACCTCAATACCCCTCTGTCACCATATAGCCCAAAAATATCCCAAATCGCACACCAAACGCGCACTTATTTGGATTAAGCTTCATCCCGCATTGCCTCAGTATAAGTAATGTTTTTCTCAAGTCCTCCACATGAGATTCTGCTTTTTTGCTCTTGACCAACATATCATCAACGTAAACCTCCATAGTGGACCCCAACAGGTCCTTGAATATTCAATCCACCAATCTTGATAGGTCGCTCCTGCATTTTTCAGTCCAAAGGGCATGGACACAAAATAATATGTCCTCGTAGAAGTAACAAAGCTCACCTTGAGTTGGTCCTCCTTTGCAAGAGGTATTTGGTGATACCCCTGTGAAGCGTCCATCATACTCAGCAGCTCGCACCCTGAGGTTGAATCCACCAATTGATCAATTCGCGACAAAGGATAATGATCATTTGGACATGCTTTATTCAAGTCGCAGAAATCCACACACATCCTCTACTTTTGTCCCGGCTTTGGAACCATCACAACATTAGATAAGTATTCTGGAAACTGAATTTCTTGAATGTGGCCTACTTTTAGCAATTTCTGCACCTCCTCTTCAATTACCTTGTCCAATTCAGGCCCAGAATATCTTCTCTTCTGTTTAACCGACCTCGCCTCTGGGTCCGCATTCAGATGATGTTGTGCGACCTCTGGACATACCCCCGTCAATTCTCCATCCCTAAAAGCAAAAACATCCCGAAATTCCTTCAATAATCTTATCAGCTCCTCTCTCAATGCTTCTGCCATCAAGGTCCCGATTCTCGTAGTGTATTTTGGGCGACCTTCTTCTAATGAAATTTCCATCAACTCCTCATGTGTCCGAATAGAATTCTCCAGTTTTTTAACCTTTTTCGCACTAAGTACCCCCTCTGGTAGATCGTCATTCCTTTCGTGCTTGTTCTCACTCAACCTTTTCCTGACCGTCATCTGGTAACACGACCTTGCGACCTGTTGTTCAAAAATAACTTCCCCCACTTTGTCTCCCACCGGATACTTGATACTCACGTGATAAGTTGATGTCACTGCCTGGAATGCGTTGAGGGCAGGTCGACCTAATATTGCGTTATATGTCGACCTCCCCCGGACTATCAAAAACTTCAAATTTCTCCTTACCTACAACTCATCCTTCCCCAATACCACTGCCACCGTCAGATCTCCTTCAGTAATCCATTGTGCCCCATTAAACACATATATGGGCGTATTTACAGGTCGCACCTTGGTCTCCAACCTCATTTGTTCAAGACAATCCATGTATATTATATTGACCGAACTCCCATTGTCCACAAAAATTCTGCCGACCTCGTACCCCGCCACCTCAGCTTCAATTACCAACGCATCATTATGATCCTCATGCAGCCCACGTCACTCATTAGGACCAAAAGAGATGATTGATTCAGATATCTGTGGGCGTCGACTCACACTAGCGACCTCCCACGTTCCCGGGCGAGCCGACTTAACATGCTTCTTCCGTGCACTATTGGTATCGCCATCTGTTGGTTCGCCCGAACTCATATTTATTCTCCACTTGTTTCTTCTCGGGCCATTATGTCCCTGGTTTCCTTGTTGTGGTTGCCTCGCGATCTGGTCCTGAGGCGGGTCCCTCGGTGGTGGTGGAGGCAAATTTTGCCTCGGTTCCCTTGGCTCTCTGTCTTTGTAAATAACTTCTTTCAAGTGCCCAACTTTTATGAGCCTCTCGATTTCCTCTTTAAGATGCCTACATCTCTCCGTGGAATGCCCATAATTGTTGTGAAACAAACAAATAAATCATATTTGGGATTAGTAGGGAGCGGCATTCAATTTTCCGGCCACTTGATGTTATTAAGTATCAAGCGCTCCATGATAGTAAACACCTTAGCCCGCGGATAGGCCAGTGGTGTAAACTCCTCGTTCCTCCAATTTCGCATATCTATCTCCGGCTTTTCCCTCACCACAGGACTCGGGGTTAGGAGCCCGCGCACTATCCTTCTGGGTTCTCTTCTGACCTCCCCCTTGAAATACTGCCTCCTGTATCCTCCCTGCAAAATTGCACACGATTTTTCTCCTCAGCTTCCTCCACTTGTATGTATTTATGGCATCTTTCCAGGACCTCATCATATGCTCGTGCCTCCTTCTTCACCAACAACTTGCGTAAGCCTTCTCTCCTCAATCCTTGATTTAAAGCTCACTCCTTCATCTCGTCTGTAGCGGTGGGTACTTCCAGTATGTCACTGGTAAACTTGTTAACGTATTGCTTCAACGTTTCATCATGTCGCTGCACCATAGTAAAGAGCGACTGTGCAGTCTTCGCATTCTGCCTCACACTGGATAATTGTTTCAAGAAAGCAGCTAGCAGCACCTGAAAGCTGGTAATTTTTCCTCGCGGTAATTGATAGAACCAGCTCTGCGCGATTCCCCTCAAGGTAGACACAAAGGCTCGACATGACACAACATCCGTATATCCATGTAACATCCTCTCATTTTCGAAGAGCTGCAAATGCTCCACTGGGTCTGCCATCCCGCGATATTGAAACTCCAATGCCTTGTACCCCTTGGGCATCGCAGCTCGCAAAATATCATCTGAAAAAGGATGTCCCTTATCTTTATCGAGCTTTTCTCCTTCCATTAGTTTTTGCAAGTTTAACAAGGCCTCCTGCATATCTCTAAACGCCTTATTCCCTGGTCCGACCTCATTCTCGCCATCTTCTTCATGGTACCCACTCCGACTCTTGCGCGACTTATCTCGAGATTCACCATCCGTACTCGAGATTTATGTTCCGCTATCAGTGGTATATTTGCTATGCAGCCGACCTCGGCGTTTGTAGTATTCTTGCCCTATTTTCACCTTCTTCGCCTTCTTGTACTTATACTTGCGGGCACGAGACTCCGTGGATGAGGTAGAGCTGGAAGAATCTACCTGTTTTCGCTTTCCCCCGCTCTTCCCTTGAGAAGATCTCCGAGACAGAGACCCTCCACTTTGTTTTGTATTTTTTGTTATCGATTTTTCCCTTTGCCCGCCATTCGATCCATCAGCCTTCTCCTTTAGAGTACCCAGCTCGCCTGCTAGGTACCTATTTAGTTCTTTTTGTTTCTCTAGAGGCATAAATTCCATAAGCCTTTTTAAAAATCCTTTGTTGATTTGACAGGGCTTATCTTTGGGCAAATCTCTCCACTCTTTCGTCCCTATATGAACTGTTTTTGCGCCACAACCTCCGGTGTCTTCGCCTCCAAGTCTCCTTCAGGCTCTTTTCCGTTGTGTTTCCTTGGTGAGGGTGGTGGTGTGCCACCCAAATTCTAGGTTGGTGGTTCTCCCTAAGAAGGTGTTTGTCCGTCTTTTGTTGATTCTCCTTTATTGACTTCCGCCACCTTGTTTTTCTTCTTCGATCTGCTCGACCCAGGACAAAAATCCAGGGTTCTAGGTTGGATTTTATCCTTCATACCGCACTTGCGAAACTTCTCACGTCTTTTGCTCAAGGACTCGATGTCCCTCTTTCCCCCAAACGGCGCCACTTGATAAAACCAAATAGATTAGTTACCAAGAATTGGGGATCCAACCTCAAATTTGAGATCAGCGACCTGAAACAGCTTCCAAATACGTCACAGCGACCTGATAAACCTCCAAAAACCCTCCTGGCGACCTAGCCAATCCTACAAAACAACACCTTCAGCCAAGGCGGGGGAGCGGCCCCGACGAAGGTCCTCTGATTCTTAAGTCAGATAGTGCGAGAGATATTTTGAGAGATCAATCCGTAATAAATAACTTGAAAATAAAGAGAGGTATGCACCCCTTTTATAGAGACAAGAGAAGTCCTCCCCAAACCAGGGTTTCCTTCTCCTACCACAATTCCATAAATACCGTGACCGACTTAGAATTAGGATTTCTCCTTTATGCTAAGTTCCCATAATTAGTTGATCTCTCGCTTAAATTAGTGGAATAAGCCTGGGCTTGTGATTCTTTTCATACAGTTCGCCGGGACCCCATAGGACCATCCATATGAGCCCATTTGGTCCTAATACTTATAAAGCCCATGACCGAGCTTAACAGCTAGCGCCCAACACACAAAAGTATAAGAGGTCGCGACCCTATATGAGAACTCATCCTCATACTCCAGGTCGTTACTCTACAAACCAGCTCGCCCACCTCTCAGAAGAAATGCTCCTTCAAAGAAATGAGGTCGCTTACCATAAATACCCTCATATACTACGTATGGATTTTTAGTGTCGTATCACCTACTTTTAATATACGGGACTTCTACAGTACCGTGAATATACCATTTCTCACTTAATCAAAACTATTATATCAAAAGTTAATTATGAATTATAGTAAATCAATGGATGTAAATGCAGGGGGGATGGGAGGCATGGTGCATTCACGGTACTGTAGTCATTTCCTTTAATATATATAAGGAAGAGGCAGCCGTTTTTCTTCTACTTCCTTTTGAGAAACAAAACAAAAGGTGAGGTTTTTAAGAAAAGAAAAAAGGTCTTCCTTTTTGAGAAGAAAAGTACAAATAATACTCTTTTGACTTTTAAAACAGAAGGCTGCATTCTTCGAAAAACGTTGAATGAATTAGCACCTTTAGTTTTATAATTTATTTTAATCTTTAATTTGTATATGATAATTAATTCATAATTTTTCATCTACAATAATTAATTATCAATCAATTGCTGATTGTTGGATTAATTATTATTCCTTTCAATTGATTTGAAAAACGGAATAATTCTACTAGCAAAAACTTTTCCGATGTCACAATTAAAAGGTGGACTCGATTAGAGGGGATACAATTGGATATTTACGGCGATGAGTTTTGGTGTACGCCACATAATCAGGAATTGATTCACTCTCAATAGTCGTTTGAAGAAATTGAATTCGCGAGGTATTGATTTAATTTTCTTAGAATAAAAATCAGTATTTATTATATAATAATAAAAAATGATGATCGTTAAAATCGCTAATAAAACCAACGGAGTTAGTATATATATTATATATACTTGTTTTAATTAATGAAAAAAAAATTAAATACTTCTACGTAGACCTGGTACGATTGTAGCAAACCCAAAGCTATTTCAAACCGAAAAATTGTCAATTTGTTTATTTTACCTCCAACTTGCCACTCTTTATTAGAAAATACAGCTGCCAAAAACAAATTTATCTCATTGGGACTGTATTTGGACAAAACTAATTTAATCAACAAAAAGTGAATAAAAATATGTATCAGCCTGAATACATCAAACAACAACCGAAACATAACAAATATTTCACAGTAAATAATAATTAAAATATTCAAGATCAAAAGATGATTTTCCCTACTCATTAAAAAATCCTTTGCTAGTATGGCCGAAATTCATTATTTTTCAATTTATGCAGCCAACAAATAAAAAAAAATTAGAAGTTTTCATGTACATCTTCGTACAAAGCTTATGGATATAATTCTAGTTCATCTTTACTACTTTCACAAGTGTGTGCGCACGTGTTTATAACTTTTTTATTTGATGGTGATCCATAACATGAAATGAAGTATATATGATATGTCCCTATAGGAAATTATGTTTAAGTACATTTTTTTTCTTTAATGCAATTAGACTAAGTTTCAGGGGTAGGTCTATTTAGGGGGGAAAAAATAACTATCCCTTATCATAATTATACACAAGTGACTAATAGTTTTTTACTAAGGGGAGAAAAATTGAACAATATATGTTAGACAAACTATATCTGATATTATATAACGGATTCAATATCACTACAATTCTTTTTGTTTTTCAAGGTGGCCAACATCAATTGGAGTCCCATAATGCAACAAGAGCCACCATAGTTGATGCGACCAAAAAGATTGAGTCACCAAAAATATGAGATACTAACCTCAAATCTGAGATCATCAACCTGAATAACCTCAAACTACGTCGCCGACCTGATTGATTTCCAAGAGCCTCCCGGCGACCTAATCGATACTGCAAAACAACACCTCAACAAAGGCGGTGGACGACCCCTACGAAGGTCCTCCGATACTTAAGTCAGATAATGCGAGAAATATTTCGAGTGCTCAAACCGTGATAAAACAACTTAACATAAAAGTGAGGCCTAAACCCCTTTATATAGACGAGAGAAGTATTCCCCAAATTAGGGCTACCTTCTCCCACCATAATTCCATAAATACCGCAATTGACTTAGAATTAGGATTTCTCCTGTATGCTGTTTCCATAAATAATAGATCTCTCGCTAAAATTACCAGAATAGGCATGCATTACTGCAGAAAGGAGATTTAAAGGCATTTTTTTAGGTTTTTTACGGCAGTTTTGGGACCGCCCTTAAATCCACCGCCGTAAATTTTTACGGCGGTTTTTCTAAAACCGTCGTAAAAATTTAAGAAAACAATTAAAAAAAAAGAAATGAAAGCAGGTGCACCTTTTCAAATCCACCGCAAAAACAATTATCAAGACAACAAAATAACCTAAATTTAACAACAATAGAGTGCAAAGAATGCCTTCTATTACACTTAGATAAAATTCCTCAAAGGACATAAAAATATACACCATGAGACCTAATCTAACAAATTACCCTAACATAATAACCCAAAGTTAACAACAAAACAAAACAAGTTAACAATATATGTACCATCATCCAATACATCCACATCACTCATGGTCTTGAAGCAAATTCTTGGCTCTCTAATCTTT
>BMAC01000295.1:554449-570552 GCA_014905375.1 Phtheirospermum japonicum | reverse complement strand
GAAAGTGAGGCTTTTTACGGTATTTTTTCCTGAACCGCCGTAGAAAGTGATGCTTTTTTATGGCGGTTTAAGAACCGCCTTAAAAAACAACGGCAGTGGATTTTAGGTCGGTTCTTGAAAAATACCTTCTAGAACAATTAAAAAAAAAAGAAATGAAAGCAGGTGCACCTTTTCAAATCCACCGCAAAAACAATTATCAAGACAACAAAATAACCTAAATTTAACAACAATAGAGTGCAAAGAATGCCTTCTATTACACTTAGATAAAATTCTCAAAGGACATAAAAATATACACCATGAGACCTAATCTAACAAATTACCCTAACATAATAACCCAAAGTTAACAACAAAACAAAACAAGTTAACAATATATGTACCATCATCGTCTACCCTTTATCTTCTTCATCTTCATCGCCGATACGCCTAAGTGATCATCTACTCCACTTCTCTTCATCGCCGATACCAACCAATACCCTAGAATAATAGGCATTAGGAGCTCAAAATCTTCACTTAAGTACACAATCATGTACAAGCTCTTATTCTGCACTTCAATACACAACTATTACATATAAAAGATCGTGCTGGTCTAAAAATTAAAATAATAATAATAATAATAAGCGTGGATAGAAAAAAAAAATTTCAATAGAATGCCATTAATATGGGAGAAATCTAATACAGTGAAAAAAAAATCAAGCAGGATGTTTTAGAAAGGCAAACAAAAAATGGACTTTAGATTCTTATGGTTGTTATAGAATATTTACAAAAAATGAATTGAACCTCTTTTGTAATTAGGCTAGACCTCAAGGTTAGTTTTTGTAATTAACCCAAATACAAGTTGACTATGTTCCTTTTATTTTTAAATTTTATTTATTTCCTAGTTTAATGCACAATATGTGAAATCTGTGGAATATGGTAACTAATTATGATTTTAGATAACATAACACAAGAACTGATAAATTAGTCAAATGTGCCAAAACTATTTGACGTTGAAAAGATTAGGCCTACTATATCTGAACCTTAAAATGCTTTAAGTATCAGTCATTACGATCAAACATAAACAAATGTCACTTCAGATTCACAAAGTTGATGAAATATATATTTCTCTACCTCGATTCTGTTGAATACGTACTGAAAAATGAGTCCGGCTGCTGTTGTAACGAACAACGGGTTTGAGTTCTCATTAAGTTCATCTTGAGAGATGCATGTGATTGAGGTCAACACGTGACCTTTAGGATTACCATGAACAACCCTTTCCACTTTCTTTGATTCAGTCGTCTTTCGATCAACTCTCCACCCTACATGCATACGCATTTTCATCGAATAATTATAAAAGTACCCCTAAGCTCTAGCTCAATTACCAAGAAATAAAAAACCCAATGAGGTTTGGTGTTTTTTTTTTAACAAATTACCGGCATAATAGGGTACAAAATTTGGTTTTAAAAGATAACCGAGTTTATTTTTATTAATATATAAGTTTTCGTGTCTGATTTTCACAAAAAACAAAACACAGTAATTTTCTATATTACCTTATTCAAGAAGAATAGAGACATCGAATGAGCTCTGACAAGTCCATGCAAACCGCAAGCTCTAGACGAGGCCAATGCAATGTCTTTTGTCGATCCTTGTTGACGTATATGTTTTTTCCAAGGCGGCTTTGATGTCTGATCGTACTCATAAAGATCTCCTGCAGAGCTGTGACACATCATTAACTCCAAATTAACAGAAATAGATTCATTTTACTACCATTAGTGGCTAAATCAATTCATTAGGGATCAAAAGAAAAAAAAAAGTGCATTCTCACCTAACAATAAAGAGAAGCCCTTGTCTAATTGTAGCTACATCAGTAATTGCCGCAACATTTGTGCCAGGTAGCCATCCATGATTCGCCCAACTAATCACGTATGTTATACGATGAAAATTAAACGCCCAAACGTAGTTATAGTTAGTTACAAATACTAGCCTTGTGGTTTAGACTAATTACAAAAAGAAGAAAACAAAAGTATTTGTAATTCTGAAAATAGTTGGTTTTTTTTTTTGAAATTAAGATAAATCTCAGGGGTTGTTTCTATAATTATCCCTAAGGAAAACTGAGGCCAGAAATCTCACCTTGGAGGGTCAATCTCAAGAACTTCTAACAAAATCCCATCTTTAGTGCAGATAAAGTTCCTACAGCTTTGGTAAGCGCAAAAACGTTGGGTTTCTGGTGAAGAACCTGCGGCACCACTCAGATCCAGAATCTGAAGCTTGAGAGCAGCTTGAAAGTCATCTGAAGGGATCTGTTTAAAACAAAGTACGGAAGAGAAATAAGTACATTAATGAGGTGCAGTAGATGGAACAAATATAAACATAAATAAATGCACCTTTCTAAGTGGATTGCCATCCAATTTCAAGCACACAAGTTTAGGAAGGGAAGCCAAAACTGCAGAAGGCCACTCTTTAATCTTATTTTTGGATAAAATCAAAGCCTACAAGACGAGAACTTATTCGATGAGTAATATTACAAAACTAGCACATAATGAAATTAAGCAAAAGTTTCTGCAGTGTTGTCATTAAGCCTAGATATCACATTGCAGCCACATTAGATATTGTAAATAAATGGAATTAAGGGGAGAGTAAATGAAGCACATCAACAATAATATCACAATTTTAATATTTAAAATACTCCATAAAATCAATTATTTTCCAATTGAAACACAACAAAGTCATAAAGGTAATAAGTTGATATATACTTTATCCCAGAGTATCCAATTCCACATCATCATGATTCATTCCAAGCTCCTCGGTTATAACTGTGCACTCACGAATATGAGCTAATAAGCATAAAATGCAAGATTTTTTTTTTTTGTGGGAAAAATGTTGACAGATTTGAAAATGCACTTGCCTGGCCTCCAGTTAAAACAACAAGATCCTGCAAATTAGATTTCCTGTTTTCACCAAATCCAGGAGCTTTTACAGCACAAACCTGAATGAAAAATTAGATTTTAATGTTAAAGAGTGAATAGTAATCTCTCTTGAGAGAGAGAAAGATAATATCCCAACAAATACTGAACGCAGCAAACTGGATTTACCTTTATTCCAGTCCGAAGCTTGTTAAGGATAAGAGTTGAAAGTGCCTCACTCTCAATGTCTTCAGCAACTATCAAAAGAGGCCTTTGTCTTTGCAGAGATTAAAAAGACAAACATTAGAATCCCAAAAACAGCTCAAGCATGTATTCAAATCAAAATGGAATATCAGTAAATTAAAATAATTTACCTTCAAAGCTAGTTCTAAAACTTTCACTATTGCGTTCATGCTTGATATTTTCTTTTCATGAATTAAAATCAATGGGTCGTCCAATTCCTAGAGACAATTAATTAAAAGTCATGTCAGTTCAAAGATTTACAAGAAACATTAGTGATATGGTTAGCATCAAACACTAGACTTACACATCAAACAAAACAACGTCTTCCCATCAAACAAAACAAGTATGCACCAAAATTTACAAATCTCATAAAAATCATCATGGTGCATCAAAAAGGCACTGGGACCATTTAAGTCAAGAATAGTAAGCACGATATGAAATATAGCTATAAATAAAACAGTGGGCTTGAAACCATTTAAGTCAAGAATAGGAAGCATAATACAAAATGTAGCTGCACATAAAATGGGCTTGTATAGCTTTGGCTGCAAACCATGAATTTAGAAAATAAGAAACTAATTGGAAAGTACAATATTACAGCATCATACATGCTGTAAAAAAAACTCTTGCTAAATTGATAAAGTAGCCATCTTAAAATGTAATATTTCAGTTTCAAATTTCAGCATTCATACTTGAATTGTGATGACACCCTCTTTGCCAACTTTTTCCATAGCCTTTGCAATCAGCTCACCAATTTCTCTTTCTCCATTTGTAAAAATGGTTCCAACCTACAAATGCAATAACTAGGTCACAAGGATTGCAATTGAAAACTTAGACAGTACCGAAAACCCATTTGACCACTACTAAGTATTTATTCTTTCTGATCTTCGACACCTTTGGCAATCATAAATTAATGTAGTATAACATTAATCAACTTTTTCTTTGGAGGAAATTAATTGAATAAGGTTGAAGAACCTGGATATCATCTCAACGACGCTGCCCTTCTCCCCAGAAAATTAGGGTTCTCGAGAAGGGGGCTAAAGGCCAATATGTTCCAATTTTCAGCTATCTCTACTAGTCCTCGCACGGGGTGTACTCGCTGTACTTGGCGTCGCACGACAAGTACAATTTTGCGGCGGCGGCGACGCCGTCTGCGGCAGAGTGGTGGCTGGTGAAGTCGAGTTTAGTGAAGGTTGCGAATTAGTGAAGGGTGGAGGAAGGGAAATTCGGGATTAAGTTTTTTTGATTTAAATTGATCGTTTTTAGTTTATTATTTATTTATTTATTTTTATGGTTTAATATTTAATGCAGATCGTTGGATTAGACATGGATCAACAGTTGAAATAACTTGCTTGAGCAAGACAAGGATAAGTGACATGGCAGTCTATGGATTCTACGGCGGTTGTAATGAAACCCCGTGGAATGTCTATGGATTCTACAGCGGTTTCTTAAGAACCGACGTTAACTAGTATAAAATTTACGAAAGGGGATAAATAGATGAAGAGGTTGACTTAATACATACTAATTCTTTAACGTCGGTTCACAAGAAACTACCGTAAAATGTGTAATTTCTAAGGCGACTGTTAAAAACCGCCGTAGAATGTGTCACTTTTACGGCGGTTTATAGTGAACCGCTGTTAAAATCAGCTGATATACAATTTTAACGTCGGTTTTCAGGGAACCGCCGTAAAATGACCTTTTTAACGGCGGTATTAGCCAAAATCGCCGTTAAAGTATTTTTAAGGCGGTTTTTAATGAACCGCCTTTAATTAACAACCTTAGAAAGTTGTTTATGTAGTAGTGATGGGCCTGTGATCTTTTAAAATAGTTCGTTGGGACCCCACAATACCATCCATGTTGGCCCTTTCGGGCCCAACAATTATAAAGCCCAACACCTAGCGCCGAGCTGGTTACCATAAGAGGTCGCTACCCTATATGAGATCTAGCCACTCCCATACTCCAGATCGCTACTCTATAAAACAACTCACCCACTTCTTGGAAAGAATGCTCCATCCGAGAAATGAGGTCGCTTACCATAAATACCGGCATATAGCTTACATGAATATTTAGTGTCGTATCAGCTAGTCCCCCATATTCTGGCTGATTGAGGTATGAAATCAGGTAGAATATGTAAAAAGTAAAAATAACATAATCAACCACATACTTAAATCGAAAACTTAACCATAAACTTCGCTCATTCATTCCGTTAGCTCACCAAATTCCAGAGGGCATTCCCCTAACCAAACCCAATCCATCCTCCGCATCTCAATCCGAACATTTTCTTGAGAATCTCGTAACAGTAGCACCTCCATCAGCTGTTGCCGACCTACTTCCCCTACCCCAAGTCACTAGAGTAGTTAAAGATAACAAATGGCTGCTCCCAGGTCGAGAAAAGTTTGAAGAGTTCAAGACAGCTCTCAATCTCCCCGATACTGCTACAATAGTCAAGCCAAACATCTTATAGACTGATCCAAACCATTCCCCACCTGACCACATTGTATTTTTTGATGAACTCCTAAAAGCAGGTTTTAGGTTTCCTGCCCATTGGTTCTTTATCTCTATTGCCAATAAATTTAAAATTCCTCTCCTTCAACTTACCCCAAATTCAATAAGGTTCATGGTGGGATATGTAATCTTATGTGAATAATACCATGTCCAACCTGACCCAAGTTTTTTCCACTTCTGTTTCCAAGTAAAATATCAAAAAAAAATCATTTTATTTTTCAACCCGCCTCGGGAAACCTCGCTTTTTGGTGAATCCTTCATCAAAAGTGCCCGATTGGCGAAAAAATTTCTTATTCATTCATAACACTGAATCCTGGCCTTTCAACACCGTTCTGCAATACCATACTCCAAAATAAGACAATCCCCCTACCTCAAAATCACGACCCATGCTCTACCAGCATTATACTGACCAGCTCGTTGAATAGAGCAAACGCCCATTCGACGTAATACAACTCACCAGGTGGGAAAATATATTTTCTTTCGTAGGTCTTGACTCATGACCTATTGACCAGGACTTGGCCCTGACCAGATCAGGATTCGGTAGGTCTTCTTAGTTATAACACTCCACATCCTTCATAATAACCACAACTTAATTTAACCCTGTATTTCATTGTTGCAGAAGACTTTATCAGCACTTGCATCTCATCGAGCTTGGAAGGTGCCACTGCGATCACTGACCCAAGCCCCGCAACCACATCGGCGCCGCGACCTCTTATCGTTAACGTGGACGAAGAGGTGGAGATCGCCTTGGCTGCGAGGGATGACCTTGAGGTGGTCCTGATGCTGAAGGGCGCCTACCGCTCACATCCACACTCTTCAAGGGGAAGATGACCAACAGAGGTCGCACCTCTCCAAAGCATATGCCTTCGACTCCAAAATGCCGACGTCTCTGCAAGACTCACGGAGACCCCTCTTCGAGCTCTCCAGGTTTGGAAAAAGAGCTGGCCCAGTGTGATGATGCGGAGAAGATTGCAGCTCTTCTCCAAAAGAGCGCCATGACCCAGGTATACTTAATCAAATTCAGCCTTCTCTTAGTATAAATCAACCCTTCACTCACACCATTTTTGAATACAGCTAAAGCCTCTGTTCTCCAACCTGTCTACCAAACTGTTGGCTCGATCCACTGACCACGATCTTTAGAAGACCTGTGATGAGCTAGCATCACAATCAGAACAACAAACCCATCAGTTATCTTTGACTCAAGGGGAGCTGGACAAAGCTCATCAACAGCTGGCTGCTCGCGAAGAAGAAGTGAATATTCTGAAGAGCCAGGTGAACAACTTAAAGTACGAAGTAGCCCGCGTGACCAGCGAGTTCAAAGGTCAAATCC
This sequence comes from Phtheirospermum japonicum, assembly GCA_014905375.1. Classification (NCBI taxonomy): domain Eukaryota; kingdom Viridiplantae; phylum Streptophyta; class Magnoliopsida; order Lamiales; family Orobanchaceae; genus Phtheirospermum; species Phtheirospermum japonicum. The sequence goes on along the minus strand of BMAC01000295.1, from coordinate 563,598 downwards.
AAAAGCTCGAGGAGGTGGTGTAGACAAAGGATAGGCAGATTCATGACGTCGGTTGCATAGCTCGTGAACAGGGCATTGCTGAGGGTCGCCGCTCCTTCTTGAGGAGTTACCTGGGCAAGAAGTTCCTGGATGCGTATAGAGTGGAACTGATGGCAGCCTACAAGAACTCGTCCATATACTTCGGTAAGATGGCTAGAGGTAGCAGAGAGTGGGTCCACCAAGCCTTGGACAAAATCAAAATCCATCTCGCAGCCATGAACGTCTCTTTCGATCCGGATGTCAAAACCCTCATAGATAATCTTCCTCCATTCTCCTTCTGGAAGGGTGACCTGAAGCAACCTGAAAATGCCAAGTGGTGGCTATCCTGCCAGGGCAGAGTTGTGTTACGAGCCAAGCTAGCTACCGAGCTAGAGACACCTCTTGAGGATTTTGTGACTGAGTCATAAAGCTGCCTGACTATGTATTTGTAAACTCGTTTTCTCATGGATCTCTTTTGTATGAACAATCACAGCTTTTATGTTTATTATTTATCAACCTTCCATGACAAACTATCCCAAAGTACCAACAATCTCTGTTTTAACCATGTAAATCGACTCCCAAAATAATGAACATCAAAAACCCAACATCATTATATTTCCTAATTACCATAACCTGTGATCAGAAGCTCTATGTGTAAAACCACAACGTCAATATAGATTGCATATAACATGTAAACCAAACATGTATATTAAGAACCCTGCAAATCATATAAGCCACAACATAATCAATCAAAATACTGAGAATCAGGATCAAGTCTTCGTAAAAGAACATATAAGTCAAATATGTTCTTCTAGTAAGACACAAAAATTTACCATAATTGGAAAAGATATGTAAGTCAAACATATCCTTCCCGAAAGCAACCTCAAGTATGTAAATCAAACATACTTAAAATCACAAAGAACATGTTCCTTACTCAACCATTCATAAAAACCACAAAAGCTGTAAAGTGTTTCCAAGATTTCCATTATTTATCATAAATAGATATCCGCCCCGGAGGGTACAATAGTGAATATCCGCCACTGTGGGTAATAATAAATCAGCTATCCGCCCCGAAGGGTAACAAAACAACCATCCGCCCCTAAGGGTACATAAAATAAGTCTCCGCCCCTGAGGGTACATAAAATAAATCTCCACCCCTGAGGGTATAATAGAACAAATCTCTGCACCTGAGGGTATAATAAAATAACTATTCGCCCCGAAGGGTAATAAAACAACCATCCGCCCCTAAGGGTACATAAAGCAACAGCCGACCTGCGCAAGCATCGGTTCATAACAGAAATAAGAATATTATTGAAAAACATATGCCCACCTCATAGACCTGCCTTTTAGGCATAATACTTCTTCAGATGACAAATATTCCAGCTTCTAGGTAAAGCTTTTCCTTGAGCATTTTCGAGTACATACGCTCCCCCACGTAACACTTTGATTACTTTGAACGGCCCGATCCACTTTGGATCTAGCTTCCTGGTATTGTGTATTGCATCAGCTCGCTTCCACACTAGGTCTTTAACATGAAAAAATCGACATTTGACACATTTGTTAAAAGCTGCTTAGATTTTCTATTTATAACGTTCCACCCGGGCTCGATTGCTCCTTATCTCTTATTTCATCGATCGTCTCGATTGCTCCTCTTGCTAGCCTTTCATTCTCTTCCACATTAAAAGTTGATAGACGTTGTGAGCCCCCCACGATCTCAGCTAGAATGACAGCTTCCATTCCGTAAACCAAGCTAAACGGCGATTCCCCTGTAGAGGTTTGGGGAGTCATTCGATAAGCCCATAAGACCGATGTGAGCTCTTCCTCCCAAAGTCCGCCCGCTTCCTCCAGCTGCAGCTTATTTCCCTGCACAATTATGCGGTTAGTAACCTCGACCTGTCCATTAGCCTGGGGATGCGCCACAGAAGCAAAACGTTGCTTCATCCCCATTTCTTTGCACCAATCTTGGATTTTCAGCCCATTAAGTCGGGTTCCGTTATCTGAAACTAGCACTCGTGGAACACCAAACCTGCAAAGAGTATTGTTAAAAATAAAACCCATCATGCCCTGCTGACTAATACTTGTCATTGCCTCTACTTCCACCCACTTCGTAAAATAATCGACTGCAACCACCAAGTATTATTTATTGCCCGGTGTTTTCGGAAAAGGCCCCACGATATCAATTCCCCACTTTGCAAAGGGACAAGGCGAGCTCATAATAACCATCATGTCTCCAGCATGTATATGAATGACCGGTGCATGCATCTGGCACTTTTTACATGTTCTAACCAGGTCGCTCGCCATACCTTTCATTACTAGCCAAAAGAAACCAGCCCGCAGAGTTATCCCAACCAGCGCCCTGCTTTTTGCGCGATCACCACAGTACCCATCATGTATTTATTTTAACACCTCCAATCCTTCCTCTCTGGTCAAGCATTTTAAAAAGGGTCCAAAACATGACCTTTTATACAACTCTTCGTTTATAACACAAAATCGACCCGCTATTCTAGCTTCTTTTGTCAACAACTGTACCTCGCCCTCTTTTGCCTTAACGAGGACCTCCCGCATAGGCGTACGCCAATCATCTTTTGTTTCTATCTCCATCAATTCTTTTCCTTTATCCACACTACTATGACTCAACTCCATCAATGTGATTTTTCTTGTATCACAAGTTCCCAGCGCACCTGCAATTTGAGCGAGCTGATCAGCTCGAGTATTATCAGCCCACGGTAGATGTTCCATCTTAAATTCTTCAAAACGCGAGCTTATTTAGATACACAGCCATACATTCCTCTTTTGCCTCAAAAGACCCGTCGAACTGACGGGCTACCAATTGAGAGTCTGTATACGCTCTCACTTTCCTCGCTCCCAGGTTGCTTGCCATTTTAACACCCTGTATCACCACCTCATATTCTGCCTCATTATTAGATGCCTTGTATCCCAGTTTGATTGCAAACTCCAAATTCTCTCCTTTCAGGCTAGTTAAAATAATCCCCAATCCAGCTCCCAATACCATAGTTGATCCATCAGTATATAATAGCCACGCCTTTGTCTCGCCACCTGGTTCAGATGGATACACCATCTCCTGCAAGAAATCTGCCAATACTTGTGCTTTGATGGCTGTCCGAGGTTCGTACAACACGTCGTACTCACTCAATTCCACCGACAAATTCACCAGCCTTCCAGACACGTTTGGATTACTTAGAACCTGCTTGAGGTCCAGGTTAGTACGTGCCCTCACCTTGTGGCTTAAAAAATATGGTCGCAACTTCCTTGCTGTACAGATTAGTGCAAAACCTCCTTTTTCCAGCTCAGAATAATTCAGCTCAGCACCCCTTAACATCCTGGTAATATAATAAATAGGTTTTTGCATACCTGCATCTTCCCTGATGAGCACCGAGCTCACCACGACCTCTCCAACCTATATATACAAAATCAGGTCTTCCCCCGGCATTGGCTTAGTTAACAATGGTATCTCCGCTAGGTATTCTTTTAGCTTATTGAATGCTTCTGCTGCCTCCTTGGTCCATTCAAACTTGGATCCTTTCCTAAGTGCCCTAAAAAATGGAACACCTTTCTCTGCCGACCTGGAAATAAAGCGATTAAGACCAGCAATCTGACCTGTAAGCACCTGCACTTCGCACACCGTTCGAGGATGCGGCATCTCCAAAACAGCCCGCACCTTCTCAGGATTGACCTCGATACCCCTCTCCATCACCATATATCCCAAAAATTTCCCAGATCGGACGCCGAACGCACACTTCTTTGGATTGAGCTTCATTCCGTACTGTCCAAGTATAACAAAGGTTTTTCTCAAGTCCTCCACATGGGATTCTGCTTTCCTGCTCTTCACCAATATATCATCGACATACACCTCCATGGTGGACCCCAACATGTCCTTAAACATTCTGTCCACCAGCCTCTGATAAGTCGCCCCTGCATTCTTCAAACCAAAAGGCATAGACACAAAATAGTACGTTCCCGTTGAGGTGACAAAACTCACCTTACGTTGATCCTCCTTCGCCAATGGTATTTGGTGATACCCTTGTGAAACAACCATCATGCTTAATAGCTTGCACCCCGAGGTTGAAACCACCAGTTGATCAATTCGCGGCAGCGGATAATGATCCTTTGGGCATGCTTTATTTAGGTCGCAAAAATCTACGCACATTCTCCACTTTTGCCCTGGTTTAGGTACCATTACAACATTAGATAAGTATTCTGGAAATTGAATTTCCCGAGTGTGGCCTGCCTTCAACAGCTTCTACACCTCCTCCTCAATTATTTTGTCAAGTTCAGGCCCAAAATGTCATCTCATTTGCTTGATCGACCTCGCCTCCGGATCTGCATTCAAATAGTGTTGCGTGACCTCAGGGGATAACCCTATTAATTCTACATCCCCAAAGGCCAAAAACTTCTCGGAATTCCCTCAGTAATTTTATCAACTCTTCCCTCAATATTTCTGTCATTAGGGTCTCAATCTTCGTAGTATACTCTGGACGGCCTTCCTCCAATGAAATCTCCATCAATTCTTCATGCGGCCGAACATAATTCTCCCGTTCTTTCATCTTCTTTGCACTAAGTACAACTTCCTGTACCTCTTCTCTCCTCTCTCGTTTGTTGTCACTCAAGTCTTTTCTAACTGTCATTTGATAACATGACCTAGCGACCTGCTGCTCGGATACAACCTCCCCTACTTTTTCTCCCACAGGATACTTTATGCTCATATGATACGTAGATGTTACCACCTAGAATGTATTAAGAGCAGGTCGCCCTAATATTGCATTATATGTCGACCTCCCATGAACAATTAAAAACCTTAAATCCTTCTTTGCTTGCAATTCGCCCCTTCCCAACACCACTGAAAGTGTTAGGTCACCCTTCGTAATCACTTGTGACCCATTTAATGCGTATATCAGTGTATTCACAGGTCGCACCCTCGTATCCTGTTTCATCTACTCCAGGCAATCCGTGTATATTATATTAACAGAACTCCCGTTGTCTACAAAAATCCTCCCGACCTCATATCCTGATATCTCAACTTCAATTACCAGGGCATCGTTGTGATCCTTCTGCAGCCCGCGTCGTTCATTAAGACCAAAAGAGATGATAGGTCCTGCCCTCTGTGGTCGCCTACTTATACTAGCGACCTCCCATGGTCTCAGCCGAGCTGATTTGACGTGTTTCTTTTGTGCACTATTAGTATCACCATCCGTTGGCCCTCTATAGATCATGCTTATTCTTCCTTTGTTCCTTCTTGGCCCATCTTGTCTCTGATTTCCTGGCTGTGGCTGCCTTTCTACCTGATTTTGAGGTGGATCTCTTGGAGGTGGCGGGGGCAATGGCTGCCTTGGTTCTCGTGGTTCTCTATCTTTGTATACGACCTCTTTCAAATGTCCGCCTTTATAAGCCTTTCAGTTTCCTCTTTGAGATGCCTGCACTTCTCCGTAGAATGACCATAATTATTATGAAACAGGCAAAAGAAATCTGACTTGGGATTAGTAGGGAGCTGCGTGTGACTTTCTGGCTACTTTATGTCATTGGGTATCAAACGCTCCATGATGGTGAACACCTTAGCCCGGGGATTGACCAGAGGTGTGAAATCCTCATCTCTCCAGTTTCTCATATCTAATTTAGGCTCTACTCTCCCCCAGAACCCGGAGTTAGGAGCCCGCGTACTACCCATCTGGGTTCCCTTCTGATTTCCGACCTCTTCGACATACTGCCTCCGGTCTCCGCGACCTTCCCACCAAACCGTATACGATGCTCTTCCTCAGCTTCCTCCACCTGTATATATTTATGACATTGCTCCAAAATCTCATCATATATCCGCGCAGCTTTTTTAACCAGAGACTTGCGTAAATCTTTCCTCCTTAGTCCCTGATGTAATGCCCTTGCCTTCATTTCATCTGTAGCGGTGGGTACCTCTAGTGTAGCTTTAGTGAACCTGTTAATATGGGAGGCAATAGCTGGCACGGCACGATAACACGACACGATAAGAAACACGATTACAGAGACAAAGACATGATAAGGCACGACACGACATGAAATGACACGAAACACAAAATGAAAAGCACGGAATTCTAAATTAAGTTAGATTTACACTTATTGTTTCATATATGATCAAATAGGATAGAAAATAAAAAAACACGATAGTGCGACACGAATACGGCACAATAACACGATTTTCCACTGCTACCTATTAATGTACTTCTTCAGGCTCTCCTCTGGTCGCTGCACCATTGTAAAAAGAGACTGTGCAGTCTTTGTATGTTGCTTCACGCTGGAAAATTGCTTCAAAAAGGCCGCCCGTAACACCCGAAAGCTAGTAATCCTGCCTTTCGCCAATGGGTAAAATCAGCTTTGTGCGATTCCTCTCCGTGTAGATACAAAAGCCCGGCATGCCACAACATCCGTATATCCATGTAGGATCATTTCATTCTCAAAGAGTTGCATGTGCTGGACTGGATCTGTCGCCCAATGATACTGAAATTCCAATGTTTTATACCCCTTAGGTAGTACGGGCTGCAGTATATCATCCGAAAAAGGATGCCCCTTCTTCTCATTAAGTTTCTCTCCCGACATTTGTCTTTGTAGATTTAACAATGCTTCTTTTATATCTCTGAATGCCTTATTACCTGGCCCGACCTTATTCTCTCCCTTCTCTTCATGATACCGACCTCAAAATTTTTGAGATCTTTCCCTAAACTCGCCATCTGTGCTCGAGTCTTCTGTTTCATCCTCACCAGTGCGCTTACTATGTCTCCGACCTTGATGCTTATAGTGTTTCCGCCTTAATCTCAACTTCTTCCCTCTCTTAAACTTATACTTTTGAGTGCGGGACTCTGAAGACGAGGTAGAGCTGGAGGAATATACATACTTTCGCTTGCTTGAGCTCCCCTTCCTCTCGCGAGATGATCTCCATGATGGAGATCCTCCACTTCGTTTTTGCTTTTCCATTACTGACTTTTTCGCGTGCCCATCATTCGATTTACAAGCTTTCTCTTTTTCCATACCCAGCTCGCATGCTAGGTATTTGTTTAGATCTTCCTGCTTTTCCAGAGGTATGGAGTCCATAAGCCTTTCTAAAAATTCTTTATTGATTTGACAAGGCTTATACTTAGACAACTCTTTCCACTCCTTTGTCCCTATGCAGACAACCTTTTGCGTGATAACTTCCGGAGTTTTCACTTGATCTTCTCCTTCGGGTTCCTTTTCTTTCTGTTTCTCTGGAGAGGGTGGTGGTGTGCCAGCCAGGTTCTGAGACGTTGGTCCTCCCGGGGGAGGTGCCAGTGGAGGTGTTAGTCCATCTTTTGTCTGCTCTCCTTTATCGATTTCTTTGTTTTTTTTCTTTGATTTGCTGGATCCAAGACCGAAATCCAGGATCCTGGGTGTCATGTTTCTGTCCTTCATATTGTGCTTGCAAATCTTCTCACTTCTTTCGCCCAAGGACTCGTTGTCCCTCTTTCCCACAGACGGCGCCACTTGATGCGACCAAAAGACTGGGTCACCAAGAATATGGGATACTAACCTCAAATATGAGATCAACAACCTGAATAACTTCAAACTACGTCGCAGCGACCTGATTGATCTCCAAGAGCCTCCTAACAACCTGATCGATCCTGCAAAACAACACCTCAGCGTTGGACGGCCCCAACGAATGTCCTCCGATGCTTAAGTCAGATAATGCGAGAGATATTTCGAGTGCTCAAACCGTGATAAAACAACTTAACATAAAAGTGAGGCCTGAACACCTTTATATAGACGAGAGAAGTATTCCCCAAGTCAGGATTACCTTCTCCCACCATAATTCCATAAATACCGCAATTGACTTAAAATTAGGATTTCTCCTGTATGCTAAATTCCCATAAATAATAGATCTCTCGCTAAAATTACCAGAATAAGCCGGAGCATGTGATTTTTTTAATATAGTTCGCTGGGACCCCACAATACCATCCATGTTGGCCTGTTCGGGCCCAACAATTATAAAGCCCAACACCTAGCACCGAGCTGGTTAAACCATAAGAGGTCGCTACCCGATATGAGAGCTAGTTACTCACATACTTCAGGTCGTTACTTTATAAAACAGCTCACCTACCTCTTAGAAAGAATGCTCCATTCGAGAAATGAGATCGTTTATCATAAATACCGTCATATAACTTACATGAATATTTAGTGTCTTATCAACAGTAAGTAGTAAGATTCCGAACATGTTCACTACTCTTTCTCATAAGATAATAATAAATCAAAATTCTCGGCAGAATCATCACATGTTTCATACTCATTCTTACTGTGTTCATCCACATTCTCATCACTGGTTCAAACTCGAGCCAATATTACCGAATAAACCTCTTATCATAACTTCAGGAAAATAACATTTGAACTATTGATTTCCTTCATCGACTTCAAACCTCATTTCAGACCTCCGTGTTCTTCTGCTGCAGCCCAAAACAATGAAGTTTCCATCATAAATAAGTAATATTCATCGAAACAGTTTTTTTTTTTTAATAAAGTGTGAAAATATTATTAAAAAGAAGAAAACTATTCATACAGAAGTAGATCACGACATCCATTCCTTGACTAAAGGCATCTGTTCGGGCCTCATTAAAACCTCCCGAAGTAAACCCACCCTTGTGGGAGAAACCCTCGTGGAGGAAAGAGTACCCTCCCCACGCCAGTAGTAGAAGGAATAGATCAAAGCGATAAAAAAACGCTAAGAGCCACAAGCCGGCTGAGGGTAAAAATAAGCTACAACAAGCAAGACGTGATCTAAAAAGCAGCAATACCAAGGTCCTCTGCCGAACCGAGACTAAGCTGCCAACCGAGGGGCTGAAATCAAGATCATGATGAACGGTACACAGTTTTGCCCAATATATCATCGTTCACCAGATCTAAGAGGAACACCGCACCGGAGGTGAAGTGAACCAGCCGTAACGTGGAGAATCGGACTTGGAGAGCGCATCAGCAGCGCGATTGCCTTCTCGATAAACATGCGAGACCATGAACTCGATCGAGGTAGTGAGAAATAGAATCCGACGCCAACGAGCCAGAAAGCGCCAAGGAACCTCAAGGCTACGCTTAACAAAGAGCTCCACCACATAAGTTGAGTCGGATTCTAGCCAAATCCGTCTCCA
>BMAC01000295.1:535156-550346 GCA_014905375.1 Phtheirospermum japonicum | reverse complement strand
CGTGAGAGGGGTTACTCGCCTTGACCTTGTCCTTAGCACTTTGAAGAAGTGATTTGGACGTAGTGTTAGGGTCGTAAAGAGTGATGGCACGATCAGAAGGGCCGCAGGGGCCGAAGTATCGGAGGAGTTAGTCCCAAGGATCGAAGTCGGACATAATAGAGTAGCCGGGTGCCACGCACGGCACCTCTGGCCATGATACTACCGACAATGGGGGTAACGAAGGCGAAGGGAGGGAGGTGTGCTGGTCCTTCCCAACCGGGGACGATGAAGAAGCGGGAGCAGCAGAGGGTTGAGGAACAGAGGGGGAGGGTTCGGCGGTTAAGGAGGGGTGGGAAGGAGACCCCGTAACGGCGTCGGACTGAAGCACGTCAAAGGCATTAGAAGTCGGCAAAGGGGGCCTGGTAGGCTCGGGAACTAACCGGGGGACCGCACGAATGTGGGCCCTGTGTTCCCGAGAGTGGGAGCGTCGACGACGTCTGGTGTCAACAGTATGCCAATCATCCCTGTTAACTCTCTGAGCGGCGTGGGATTTGAGAGAGGGGCAAGAGCCAACAAGATGTCCAACCGATTTACAGGAGGAACAAAAATCCGGAAGGTTCTCGTATCCAATGGAGATATACCCGCAATATCCTTTGCGTTCAATCATGACCGTATCGTGCAAGGTATTTTCGAGGTTAACCTCAACTAACACACGAACAAAATGGCCAACCGTGCCATTAATGGACCGCTCATCGATTTGTAGCGGATTGCCAACAACCCTAGCGATATTCAGGATAAAAGAGCGGTCCCAATATTCAATCGGTAATTCATAAATTCGAATCCAAACCTGTGGTGAAGCCGAGGTGGTTTTGTAAGGGTTGAAGTCTGGAGTCCAAGGGGAGAGCCGAATAGAGCTCGTACCAAACTTCCAAGAGGTTTTGGCAAACCGCTCATCGAAACAGTTTATTTCAATAAATATGATACATAGTGATGTCGATATATATGATAAAGATCGTACAAAACAAAGACCCACTAGCTCTCGGCCCAATCAAGAGCCTGTATAATTCATCTAATTTCACCTAGATGATTCTTCTGTACAAGCGAGAGCCTTTAGAAGTCTACACAGAGGCATAATCACTAGTCAAAATCAAAACTCTATAAAAGATAATACTCCATATCAAACTAAATGTTGTGAATCTTTTTTACCATTTTCCTAGACATTGTAAGGCCAATTAAAAGTATAGTTTGAGGATTCTCTTACATTTATGCTACAAGACAAAGACAAGTAAAAAAATAATAGGTTCTATCTAACTTATTTATTTTCAACTACGAAATTCATCTTCTCCAGCAAAAATTGGAATAAATTCTAGTATAATTTGTTCATTATACAGCTATATATGAATTAAACTTAAATAATAAGTTACTTTTTCAAAATTAATCTCCGGTTTATTCAAGAAAATCGTGGGTAGCGGATTGATATGCAACTTCAGAGACTCATTTAGGGGACGTTCATCCTCTCTAAACCTGAAAATGTTTAAAGAACCGAGCAACAAAGTATTTAGTAAAAGAAATTGAATCAGTGAAGAGAAAATTAAAGAGATGAAATTTTTCATGGATATTATTATTTATTATGATGATTATCAAAGTCTCACCCTCCAAATACCACGATTTTAAGGTTCGTTATTGTGACCGTATGAGAAAATTGACCTTAAATTATTTTAAGAAGTTACGTCGAGTCGAGCCCAAATAGAAGTGATCGCATTGAGAACCCAAAGATCAACATTATGATACAGAAAAAATAGCATTAAATTTCTACAAATATAACACCACAGTAGCATCATATATTACAAATAATAACATCACATCTATAAAAATCTTCTCCAAAGTCCTCAAATTGGTATTCTTCTATATGATTCGAACATTTTGCCTATACTTACTTACAAAATCACTTTTTTACAAAAGTCTCCACCACCTTTTAGTCAGTTATTAGGAACCTCACTTTCCCGCAGCAACATCCTTAACTATTAAAAGCGCAGATGCATCGAGTCTTTTAGCATCTTCATTAGCACCATTTTGACAAATGTTTGGATACTTATTTTGAACCCTTAGACCAGGAGATGGTGTCGTCTTTGATCATAAACCCAGATAACCCATCCAACCTTGAAAGAAAGGTGTGGGTGGTTAATCACTGTCAAAGTTTAACTTCATCGTAAACATTAAAAATACAAATAATTACAAAAACTTCCTGAGGCTTAACATAATTACCCAAGAAAAACTAAATCATCTTTGATAATTACAAACTAATATCAATGAAGTAGCTGTGATTTTGAAAAATATGAGGGGATTTTTGTAATTAGATAAAACCAAATGTATTTTTTATCCTTAAAAAATAGAGAATGGTACTCATTGTTGATGATTTTTACACAAGATTTTTTTTGGGACTTGTCTGTGGTTGAAGTTTTTTTTAAGGGATTTGCAGAAACTCCTTTATTCATTTGATTACACACAACATCTACCCAAGCTTTTCTCTCTATTATCGGAAAAATATGTATACATGTATTTGAGTTTGTCTTTTAGAGCTCTGATGAAAACGAAATTGGAATTAAGGAACAAACATAACAAGCCAATTTCTTCGGCCTGTTGGAGTTGGTAAATATTTCGAAAAACCTTGTTTCTCACATTGGAGATGCCCACGTGAGCTTAGGGGAATCGAGGTATGAACCGGTTTGGGGGCAACGCCCCCGAGTCGGGGGTCCCGTCTGGTGTGGGTTAAAAGGGATTTTGGGAATGGGTTAGGTTTAGGCCCAATATTATGTACTCGTATGTTAGCCTATTTATAGTGATATCATTGTAACGAGTCGTGTGTGTGAAAAACAAGACATAATAATATAGTGAATTCTTTTTGCAAGACGTAGCCTTGAATTGAGGTGAACCTGGGTAAATCGTGTCTATTCCTATTTTTTTGTCTAATTGTTTATTAATTTTTTTTTATCAAATTCATATTCTGCATCGGTAAAATTCTTCTTGGCCAAGCTTCTGAGGCCAGAGCACGAGCATCTTCTTTCTTGTCCATCTTTTCTGCACCATTTGGGACAAAAATAAAGAATATTTATGTAAGGAACTAAATTAAACTTCGGCAACCTCAAGTTTACTAGAAATGCAGCATCATAGATGTGCGTTCAGGGTGCCAAACACAGAAAAGCCAGAAAAATAGAAAAATAAATAAATAAACCTATTTTATGGCATCATCCCTAGTTTTATCATAAGATAATAATGGCAATTATTGTAAAAAGATTCTTTAGAGAAATCCAAAGACTAGCAACAATTTGATACTCTTAAGAATCAATTCCAGAATTTGAAAATGAAGTTACAATAATTATTTTTTTTTGAGGAAAAGAAAACATGCATATAACATTGTTTATTATTGAGGAAATTATCAAATAGTACCTAGGTGGAGGTTCATTTGTCAATTAGTCCTTCATCCAATTTTAAGTCAAATTGTACATATATTTTGCCAAATAATCCAAAATTGTGATATGAATATACCCGATACCCTTACTATTAAAATAACTAATAATAATAATAATAATAATAATAATAATAAAATGGGGCCACCTGCTGTCGCCACCTGCCGCCGGCCGCCGGAAAATTTTCCGACGAGATTTTTTTTGCCCAACAAATATAAAGTTAGCCGTCGGGTAGCCACCTGTCGCCGCCGGCCGGCCGGAAAATTTTACGGCCGCCAGAAACTTTTTCCAAATCACATTTTCTTTTCCTAATCATCTGAAAATATTTTCCGGCTGTCGGAATTTATTTTCGACGTTTTTTTTTTTTTTTTTTTTTTTTCTGCCCAAAATTTCTTATTGTATGTGTATTCAGTTTTTTTTCAACCCAGTTATTTTTCTTAATATATGTTTGGATTATTACTATATGTATGTATTTCTTACTATATGTGCAAACATTTCTTACTATATGTCCAAACATTTTTTACTTAATGTCCAAAAAATAATTCCGGTCACCGGAAATATTTCTTACTATATGTAACATATTTTTTATTTAATGTCCAAAAATTCATACTTGATGACAAAACGTATTTTATTTGGTTGCAAAAGTTTCTTGCTTTGATGTGCAAATGTTGTTATGTATTTTTTACTTATTACACACTTTTTGTTTTACTTATTACACACTTTTGTTTTGCTAAAAAAAAAAAGAAAAAAATTCTTGCTTAATAGCAAATTATTATTATTTATTTTCTTATTTAATACAAATTATATATTATTTTATAGTTAAATTTCATAATTTATGTTTAAAAAATTAATAAAGTTTCTTACTTTATATCTTTAAAGTAAGAAAGTTTGTTATTTTATATTCGAAAAAGTAGAAAAAGTTCTTATTTTATAGTGAAATTTCTTATTTATTTTCTAAAATAAATATATTTTTTATTTATGTTCAAAAATAAAAAGAAAAAAATTTTACTTTATAGTGAAAATCTCATATTTTATGTATGAAAAAGTAAGAACATTACTTTTTAAAAATTCCTTATTTTACAGTTAGATTTTTAACTTTATATTTGATGGGAAAAAAAATAAAACAAAATTATTGCCGGAAAATTTTCTGGCGGCTGGACAGCAGCGGTGGGGGGGGGTGGCCGGCGGGAGGTGGTGGTGTATTATTTATTGATATTATTATTATTATTATTAGGGGTAAACTTGTAATTGTATATTTATGGTTGGACTATTTGACATTTTGTATAATTAGTCATAGTATTTGACAAAAGTATTTTTTCGTATGTAGTATGTGACAATTGTCCCTTTATTATTTTATAATCATACAATAAAAAATATGCAAATAAAAAGAAAAATAACAAACCATCCCTCCTATTTGTTAATTCTGTTGACACCTAGATTAGGTGTCAACTTGGTATGAATTCAATTTTCCAAGTGTCATTTTCTTATTTTTTTTAATCTGACGTGTCAAATTAATGTTAATTTGCCAATATTCCTTCCTTTTATAAAAAAAAAAGTCTAGGTATAAAATAAGGCTTTTTTTTTTAGGATTTTCATTATCTCTCTTTTTTTTCTCTCTCACTCACTCACAGATATGCCTTCTCTCTCGATTTTAGGTTTGAAGGCATCAAAAAAATCCATCAAAAAATCAAAGATTTAACCACCACCGCGTATCAACAGCCGCACCGCTGCCTGTTTGGACTGGAGCCCTCTTCCAGACTCGCAATCGGCGCATCTCACGGGATCGGCCGCGAAATAGCCCTTCATTTGGCGTTCCTCCAACTCGGCTCAAGCCAGTTCAGTCGCCAAACAAATGAACGCCAGCGACACCGCCGTCCACGGCATCGCCTTCCTCACGGCGCCGACCCAAGAATTTCGGCAGGCCGTCGCCTTACCGGTGCGCACTTGGCCGTGAAAGGCCTGCACCACACATCTTCTGTCAACGCACACCGGTGCCGGTGCCTACCAGATTCAGCCGTGGGCTCACACATCCACCGATATGCCGTTGATGTGGACACTCTGCTTTTTTTCTTCCCTATTTGAATTTTCAAATAGAGGTAGACAAAAGAGAGAAATTTTTATTTGGTAAGTTTTTAGATTAATTTTGAAATTAAAGTCGGTGCCTTTTCTTTTTCAGGATTTTTGATCATTTCTTGGAGCAGGTGATGACGAAAATGACTGCATTTATTGACTTTTCATTTTATAGGATTTTGTTAAAGTAAGCAAAGTTAATTCACAGACGTAACTAATCCTTAAAATAAGATTTAAGGGTAGGATTAGGATCTGTGTGGGCTTATCGGTAGTTGACAAAGGATGTCGAAACATGATTTATGATCCAAAAAAGTTATATTTATTTATTTATCAGTTTTCTCTGGATTTCAAATTTTTTGGGTCAATGACAAGATGGGCTATGAAAAAATTGCAATAGAAAATGATAGTCTTTTTCTTAGGAAAAGAAAATGCTAGCTGGAAGGCACACGCCTTCGTTCACCGGAGGCAACAGAGCCCAACAATTTATCCACGGTGGCAACTAGCATGACCCGACTCGGATTCGATCTATCATCGCCGATTTACCACCAATCCACTTTTATCGCAGCAGCGGGACTGCGTCTAATTATATAAAAGTAGTGTTTACAAAACCTTTTCCTTTTAGTCTAATTATATAAAAGTTGTTTTATTTTTAAAAACTACAAATATACCTTGAGATATGTGCTTGACTTATTAAAGCCTTGAGAATGCGTTTTGTTAAGAAATACATGTTTATGTAACTTGATGGATAGTTTTTCTTAATGTTATTATTATTATTATTTTGAAGTTAGGTTGAACCACATGGATGGTTTTTGTAATTAATCCTATTTTAAGTTCCGTTGGAAGTACAGTTGATAGAATGACAGATTTGTTATGCTATTGTCTATGATTTGTAAAGTTGAAAAAAGTAAATAAATTACAAGTTATTTAGTTGAATATCAAAATATTACTTTTGCCTAAGTTTTCAGCATTGTTGACTTTTCCTACATAATTCGGTAAAAATTGTGATATCAAAATTTGTCTTATTTTTTCATACAATTTTTATGGAATATCAAAATAATATAGGAAGTCAACTTTTCCTTTTAACAATTGTGTTTTCCTATTTACGTTATAAATTACTCATATATATAAAATGTAGTCAACTAACATTAACCATCCCATTAATTCAATAAATACGTATACCATATATAACCACTATGCTTAATTCCATAATCCCACGTAGTATATTTAGTTCATATAATTACGTTTTTTATAAGGAATGTTCCATAATCATATATATTCTTACAAAATTAATCTAAATGACTAGCCATTAAATATCTTAATTATATATTTTATTATTATCTCATTAATGTAATATTGTGGTGTATATACGATTATGTTAATACAGTAATTATAGTATATATATTATTATGGTTGTTATAATATGAATTATAAAGAGATTAGAATTATATGTGTGCTTACTAATATGTATATATAATTAGCTACAAGAATCTTCACTCTCAGTATATATTGTTCTATGGAAACTCGATTATAGTTAGACATATAGTGATATACTTGATTATTAATTTAAAATTATAATTAATGAACATTACAAAGAATTCAACAAAACCATTTTTAAATAACTAAAATTAGTAAGAATCTCATTATCATTGCCCGTTGTATACATAGTGTACGAATAACATAAAAACTAAATCGAATTAATTAGTGCACTATTTTAATAAGTTACAATGTTCCACTATATTTTTCAGCAATTTCAGAAACTCATCATTTATTCATAATTCAAATCTTCAGTTTGGCAAATAATTTAGAGTGATTATTGCATATTAATTTTGAATATTAACTAAATTATCTGACTCAATTTACTATTGATTTATTTACCTTAATAATACAAAAAGTGCGAAATAATGAATAAGTATATATATTTAGTTTATACAAATAAATACAATTGACGCAATAAATTGTGTGTATTAATAAATAAATAAATAAATATAGGGTCTATACTACTTGGTATTATAAAATTTTGTTGTACTATTAAGGTAGGGTAACAATTCTTAATATAGATTCCATTTGCTAAAAAGCTAAAGTTGACTAAATAAGATTGTTTAATCATCTATAAATATAAATATTAATTCCTTTTCTTATTATGCTTTTGTGGAAACATTCATTATTTTTAATTATTGAATATTTAATTATTATTTTAATCATCTAATTAGTATCGGTATTCCAGACTTACCATCATTCTACCTTTATTAAAAGAATAAATATTTTATTAATTAAGTATATGAGAAAATAAGACAAACTATGTAATTTAAGTATTAATTAACTTGACCGATTTTTTCAATTTCTCATCCTTTTTCTTCAAAAAGTATTAAAAAAAAAAAATTAAGTAGAAGCCAATATCACTTCAAATCAAAATCAAAAATTTCAAATGAAGCTCACAAATGTAAAACACAAAAAAACCAAAGAGAAAAAACCATGAATAATAATATATGAAAGCGAATTAGTTATATTCGATATTCCACATCATCATATGCTACATTATATATTGATTTTATTTAGTAAATATAGTTATTACTTTTCTTACAAATCCTGTAACACGCGAGGCTTATATACATCAATTGAATTATATTTTGTTTAGTTTATATGAACAATTCATTTTTCTAAGTTGATAACTTATTTTTCAAATTTTACGTATCAATTATGCGGTAAAGTTTGTATCATTAACGGTTAATATAGTTTATAAGTAAGTTTCTCAAAATTTAAAGCACATCTATTTTTTTTCTTCTTTTTATAATAATCTTTTTTCGATAAGTTATGCATTTTTATGTTTTTTTCTCAAAATGCCCGGGTACACGCGGTTACCAAACTAGAGCAACTGGTTCCAAATGTCATCATTTGTTTAAATTGATTTATGACATACCCAATTCATAAAATTGGGCTGGGCTGAGCTTCTATTGGGCCTGGGATTTTTACTAGCCCAGACCAGCCGTGCCACGAGCCAAATTTCCCAAAATTAAAATTAATAAATAGTATGGAAAAAAATATATAATACTTCCACTCATGTTTTTGGCAAATAATAAATATTCAACATGCCTAATTAGAAGGGAGAAAATTAAGACGCCTTTATCATGTTCTTAACAAATGTGCCAATTACGTGCTAAATTTATATTTTTATCTTTAAGTACCCATGATGTGAATTGTGTGATACAATTATACTTTCTAGAAATTGATATTAAAATCCACAAACACATAACAAAGATAAAACTAATTAATTTTATTCATTACAAATTGTCAAATAGTTTCAACACTATCTGCGAGATAGCAAATAAATTTATAGAGCCAAATGCCTGATTAGGTTTTCTATGTTGCTAAATAAGTTGGTCCTATTACATTAATTAATTTCAGTTGGTGTAACCCTGGATTAAAAAAACAGTAGCCTTTTCTCGAAATCCAATTATGGCCCTGATTGGTTGAGCTGATAGCTGGTGGCTGATAGCTGATAGCTGATGGCTGCTAGTTGAAGGCTGTTGGCTGAAAACAAATAACTGTTTGGCAAAGTAGCTGATTAGAGTAGCTGATTGAATATTAATTTACCAATATAGACATGATATAAAGATATAAAATAAAATACACACGTATATATAAAAAAACATAAAAATTTAAGAAAAAATAATAAGAACTCTAAACAAAAGATCAAATAATAATAATTAATAATAAGAATTATTCCAAAGATCACGTTCAAATAAAAGCATTGAATTCCTAAAACTATTATATGATATTATAAACAATCACCCCCTTGATATAGTTGGGAATAAACTATTAGAGAATAGGGTTATTAATAATCTGGGATTTTAGGCTGGGAATAAATAAATATCTCGCGCGTAATTAGAGGAGAATAGGGTTATTAATAATTTGAGATTTTAGGCCGGGAATAAGTAAATATCTCGCGCGTAATTAGAGGAGAAGAATAATTTGTGAAAGATTTTAGAGGATAAAAATGAGATTTTTATATTTTTATAAAGAGCTGATGGAAAAAAGCTACGTTCTGTGACTTTTTCCCAACAGGTGCTTATTAGGTCCAATAAGTCATCAGTAGCTGATTGGAGATTTTTACCAAGCACTTTAAAAGAGCTTATTGAATGAGAATAAGCTATCAGCTCCTCCAATAAGCTTAAACAAGCAGGGCCTATAACATGCTTGCTTGCATATTTGTTTCGTTAAGCGGAAACAAATATAAAAGTTTCTTAAGATTTAATTGCAAACGCAAAATCAGGATCAAGTTTCATCAGCAAAGGGAAAATACACACACGTATACTCTGATACGACCAAAAAAATTGGCATTTAAAGAATAAGTGATACTGAACTCAAATATAAAATCAGTGACAGACCTACAGAAATCTGCTAACGACCTGATAGAATTCCAAAAGTCTACTGGTAACCTATATAACCTGCAAAACAGAACCCAACCCGAACAGCCCCGTCGTAGGCCCTTCGACACTCAAATCAGATAGTGTTCGAGAGAGATGTGCGAGAGCTCAATATCGCGCAAGAGCTTAATATATGAGATAAAATCAATGTAGAGTAAAGAGTGAGGCATGTGTCCTCTTTTATATAAACAAGAGATAATTGTTCAGAGACGTGTTTCCAATTTAGGATACTCGTCACCTATATAAGAGCTCGCTTCTCCTAAAGGAGATCTCCAAGAGGAGAGCTCGCCATAAAATCCATAAAACCCACAAGCTGCGTAATTCATGATAATTAGAGATGAGAGAATAATATATGAGATTCATGATAGAGAGAAGGGAGAGGCTGAAGTTAAGTTATCAAGCCTATAAAAATAAAAGCATGTAAGGGCCTGAGAGATCATGTGAGAGATCATGAGACTTAGGGGCTCAGAAATGAGCATCAGAGCGTATGATTGAGATTTGAGAGTATGAGAGGTTGTAGAAGTTATCAAACTTTTAAAATAAGGGCCTGAACCTCCTATTTATAAGATTATTGAAACTTGTCCACCAATTAATATGATTCCTTCATAAGGTGAGATTAAATCTCCTAATTATACTCAATATTCTTGGTAAGGAAATACTCCCATATTAGGATTTTTAGTTTCCATAATTCTATAATAACCATAAAACCTTAATACCATGTTGGCGTCTTGCCGGGACCTAGAATTTTCTACCACTTTCATTACTTTCTTACCATATATAATCAAGACGATTTTTGATGTCGTATCAGCTAGTCCCCCATATTCTATTTGATTGAGATACAAAATCAGGTAGAATATGAAACAGAAAGATTTCAATTATCCAACCAAAACAGGTCGGCCAAAAAGTCATAGCATACCTTAAGCCATGTAAGCCCAATAGGGCCCAAGATAGTGTTAACCAATGAGCCCAACTTTCAATACTGAGCTACCACTCAATACTAAATTTCATTCATAAGAACTCGCTACCTCACATAAGAGCTCGCCACTCTTATACAAGAGGTCGCTGCCCCCAAAAATAACTCGCTCTCCTCGTAGAAGGATTGAACCTTCTAGAAGAAGAGGTCGCTTACCAAATACACATAATTACCTCCATGTTGCCGACGTGAATATTTGTCAACTCCTAACCATAAGGATCAAAAGGCGATTACCAACCTTAATAGGCGTTGGCCCATAAAAAACCATAAGAATGCGCATATATCTGAATCATGTAGCAATCATCAACCTAAAGTAGGTCGGTCAAAACATTAATCATAAAAATATTTACTCACGCATTGCCTAGTGTTACACCCTTTGCATGACAACTCGGTAGGTCGGCAAGTCTGCAGAGTAAACGATGTCGGCATGGTGCGACATCGTACGAGAAAAAGGAGAGTGACATACATTTAAGGGTTTCTAGGAATTTGTGGTGAGAGATTGCCTTGTATGTGCCTTTATCTTGTTTTGCAAGAAGTTAGACATTGAAGAACTGAGGAAGCACTAGTCATGAGAATGGATAACGGGTCGACCTAGGTGTCTAACCCGCTCTAAGATTAGGTCGACCTGGTTCGTAGGCATGGTATTACGTGTGGATCGAAGGCGGGTAATAAAGGGCTATGTTGGAGATAGTTGATAGCTTGGGCGGACGATTACGACTAGACTCGATGAGGTGCACAAGGGGCTGGGCACTTGTGCACATTCCAACTTATTTGGCTAAGTAGTGATGGGCGGTTATGCGAATCGGCATATGTTGGTTATAAAGGCGGGTTTATGAAGGAAGGTAGTTGTCAAGATCAACACGCACGATATTCATGTCGAGCAAGCTAACTTGAGTTGTTTGGCGCCATTCCACATGGCGAGCATGTAGGTCCCGAGTGGTCATGGGTAATAACGGAGTGGAGCAGTTTTCTCCAGCTTGCGGTTAGAGAGCTGTTAAGTACCTGCTTGTATAAATAGGCGAGTAGCCTTCACAAGAAAAAGAATGTATAGTATATGAGGTTGAGGATGCGTCCCCGCAATATTATGTGTGCGTGTGTTAAGTCTCCCACTTGCTTAATTGTGAATATGACGAGCTGATGGCTCAGGCGGAAAAGTAAACTCAACAACGTTCCTTGACATAAGGAGAGCTGGATGAAGCTCATCGCCAACTGGTGACTCGTGAAGAAGAGCTGAACGTTGCAAACAGTTAGCTATAAACCCTGAGGGATGAAAACATTAGACTGGGGGGGGTGGGGGGGGGTGGGGGGCGGTCGCTTGATGAAATTGGAAGACATGGTGCAGGAGAAGGAGAGACAACTGAAGAAGTAGGTCACATAGCTCATCAGCAAGGAGTTGCTGAAGGCCGAGCTGAAGGGAGAACCGAGGGGTTGGCGAGGGAGAAATAGGTCAGTAACCATAGTAAACAAGAACCACATATGACCAAGAAAATCATTCAGTCCCTCTAGTTTTAATAAATTGAATAAAATAATTAGACCATACACAATTCGGGTGCAACCATATAACAATAACATGGGGCTGAGGAAACCACTCAGTCCACCATGTTCATTTAATGACAGCAAAATAATTTCAACCAGGTCGCATCAACATAATGAAAGTAAAACAGAGGTGACTAAGAAACTACTTAGTCCCCCAAGTTAATGCAACCAAGTAGTTCAATCAGGTTATCCTCAAAACTTTAAGTCCCCTCAAATACCTGCAATGTGAGTAGAAACCGACAAAAACATATATTCATAGCCTTTCTGCATTCCACCTAAGTTATAAAAATCAATTCGCTAGAATTGAATGCATAGAGCTCACAAAGAGCCAGTAAATCAAACATGCTCACATACTAAAGGAAAACATGTAAGTCAAACATGCCTCCCCCCTAACACCCCAAAATATGTAAGTCAAACATATCCAAGGATGTATGATAACATGTAAATCAAACATGTTTTCACATAAGACCAAACAAATCACATAAAATCAAACAAATCACATAAGACCAAACAAATCACATAAAACCAAGTAAATTACACAAAACCAAATAAATAGTATGTAAGTCAAACATACTAAAGAACTGAGAGAAAACATGTAAATCAAACATGCTTCCTCCCAAATGTCCTAGAATATGTAAGCCACACATACTCAAGGACGTGGAAAAACATGTAAGTCAAACATGCTCTTCCACTAAACCATCCATTCTCATATCCATAGAAACCATTGCCAGCCTAATGAAAGCATCGAAGCGTTAATCATATAAAGGGAAGCCGACCTAATGAAAGCATCGAGGCTTGATCATGTAAAAGGGAAGCAGACCTAATGAAAGCGTCAAGGCTTGACCATGTAAAAGGGAAGCCGGCCTAATGAAAGCGTCGAGGCTTAACCATATAAAAGGGAAGACGACCTAATGAAAGCATCGAGGCTTGACATAAAAACCATACTAGACCATAAAATCTATAGATGATTTGTTCAATGTAATGAGGTCGCCGAGGTCGTAGCTAAGATCATAAGAATAAAGGCTAGGTCGCAGGCGAAGGCCGTTGCTGATAATAAAACTGAGCTCACAAGAATAAAACTGAGGTCGCATGCTGAGGTCGCCGCATGAACAATGGGGTCTACGTGTCTGCCTTTGTAGATTATTTAATAGTTGGGAAAGTAGCGTCGACAGTCTTGGTCATGGGCGAGGTTTCTTGTCGAGAGATTGCCAACGTAAGTGATCAAGTCGTGTTGATGGATGAGAGTTTGGGCAAGATCGCCCGTAAGATCTGAGAGTTGTGCGATAAGGCCGACCAGGTCGAAGCATGGAGCCTCGATGAGAGTCATGGCACAAGAGGTATGCGATTCATGGCGCAAGAGGTACGGGAGGCGGGATGAGGCCATTAAAAAGTAGGGCCGATGAGTGAAGCACTTGTGTCTGTCCGTGGACCGAGACGTGCAACGGGCCATCTTGCTTTTAGAGGGGCAAGAATTTCGGTGCTTAGCACCATCAGCCCATCGCCCGAGGGTTCGAGATAAGTAAGGTAGATGAAGGAGATATTAAACCCTCCATTTACGAGATTTAAACAAGCGTACCTGATACGTAGTCATATTGATTCCATAGGAAAATTTACCTCTCCTCGAATATTTGTGATCACCTTTCTATGAATGTTTAGAGACGCGACCTGATATATTGGTGACCTCCTCGCGTTGATTTGACCATCTCCGAATAAAGTAAAAACACATTGAACACCATAAGAAACGAAAAACATAATAAAGGAAGAAAAACGATAAAAAGATAAACTTAAAACACATAAAAGCACACAACATACGATGCAAAAACACACGAAAATTACATACAAATATGTACAAATCAACAGCAATGGAGGTACCATCTACAAAGTCCGGCACAAGCACGCCATCGCGATCTACGCCCTAAGAGTCGTCTACAGCGATAGCGACCCCGCCTCCTACCGCCAGATCCTCCGTTAGATCCCCCGCCTCTGCCGCCAGATCCTCCGCGAGATCTACGCCCTAAAAGTCATCCACGGCATTTTTCGATATCCCCGGCGGCGACATCGCCATATATGTGCAGTATATGGATATGGGAACCCTTGAAACCCTAATGAAGAATGGCACCGTTTTCACCGAGCAGCTCCTCGCCAAAATCTGCCTCCAGGTGCTGGGCGGTCTCGAAAAATGCAATGTTTAATGTAGTACAAAAGCACTATCATAATATAACAAAAGCACTCCAAATTTTATAATGTGAAAGTATATGTCCAGATTTATGGTACTTTTTATACAGTAATATAGTGCTGAAATTAGTCATATGCGATACTTTTACTATTCAATTTTTTTAATTTAATTATATTTATTTTGTTTTACATTTTAAAACATGCAATATGTATCTTAAATTGTAGATCTTGAGAATATGATTAATTTGAAATATATTTCATATAAAACGAATAAAAATTGAAAAAGTTGTGGTTTGTTGAATATTTGAGTTTTATTTCAAATTTTTGAATTTGCCCACGTGACAATAGTTATAGACGAAATTTGTGATGCTTTTTATATACAATCGTAGTGTTTTCTTTCCTTATCCGTTGTGCTTTTTAAAGAGCAATATAGTGCTCTTTATAAATGTTGATATATGTCCAAAATACCCTTTTTATTAATTTAATGCAGTATTTTACATCATTACCCTGCTGACATGTCATGTTCTCAACCATCAAGATTATCCAATCTAATGGTCAAGATGAGC
>BMAC01000295.1:517864-534412 GCA_014905375.1 Phtheirospermum japonicum | reverse complement strand
ATATATATGTTACTAGTGTAAAACCCGCGATTTTTGCGGGCAAATATAAGAAATATAAAAGATATGTAAAATTTATTAAAAACAATTTAAAATAAAAATTTGAATTTTAAATATCAAAAAGAAAAAAAATATTCGTATTAGGAATTGTAGAGGCGCCGATTTTAGTGTACAAGTTAGGGGGAAGAGTGCTTTAATTCTTATCGAAAATTGAATAAAATTTCCATTTGTTCTCATAAATAGAACATGCCACTATAAGGAGTTTTTCTTTTCACGCTAAAAGCCCTGTGTTAGTGCTTGGATCATTTGAATTGATGTACACAGACAAATTAAAAAATTTAGTAGGATGATAATTTTTCACAAGAAATCAATGAAGTTTGCAATTGAAAAACACACATTGAGATTAATTTTTCAAAAGAAATCCAGAAGTTTGCAATTGAAAAACACACATTGAGATTAAATTTTCACAAGAAATTAATGAAGTTTGCAATTGAAAAACACACATTGAGAGTAGACGTGTAAGTTTTAACCAAAATACAAAGTTGATCATAATATAATCATTCGACCAAAAAGACAAAATTAAATAGTAAATGCAAAGTGTACTTTTCGAAGGATAAGTCTAATAATTATGTGTTTTGTAAATATCTATTACTATATATCTATATAAATGCGAAGTAATATAATACACAAATTCCGAAAGTTTATTTGAAGTTGGAAGTGAATAATTATAAATATAGTAACTTCCAATTTAGTAGAATGAAAATTAAAATCGTAATGACTTAAATCAAGACTTGGAGCGAAATGTTAAGAAATTACTGAATTAAATGAAGGTTTTTTTATAGAATGGAAATGATAGGAAATATTAACCAAACCTAAAGCAAAATTTAACATCTGTTGCTGAACAAATATCCTTAATCAACTTTAATCTGGGAATCATGGCAAGAGGCGTTGCATCTTTCTGGATATCGTCTTTTCGGATTTTATTTTTCATAAGCAAAAAAATTTCAAGACCCTCCTTCACATGTATAAAAATATTGCAGCTTAGCCCCTTAATTTTAACATTGAATCACACATCATGGGTGTTTTTGTATTTTTCAAATGTAGTTCGATCAGACCTTCAAATGTACTTTTTGTAATTAACACTTGATATTATTCCTACTATTTCTCACTGCCAAGTTTTAACCGCAGTCCATATTTAACTTGCCAGTAAATGTAAGACATCATTGAACACATGGGTATTTTTGTCCTTGAGTCATTGAACACATAAGAAATACCCTTATAAGTAATTGTGAAGTTGTGAAGCACTAACAAAAACCAAGGGGTTATAAGTAATTTTGAACAATATAATAATATTGGGTTTTCAAGGGTATTTTTGTAATTAACCCTTATTATTATCCTACCATCTCTCACTGACATGTTTCAAGCGACAGTCCATATTAACTTCCGCAAGGTTGTACAATGCACCAACAGCTAAGGCCTAGGCATCACCAGATGGGAAACTCATAATATCAACTAATCTCTTGTAAATCTGCATTTTTTTAAAATCAATCTTCTATTAAAAACCGAAACGAAGTTTATGGTAACTAACACTTAGACACGACAATAAAATGAAAACGGAGTAAACATGCGGAGCAAACGGCAGAAGGAAATTCTCATTTTCAGGGTTAAGTATCATTCGTCCAAGTAATTCTGCAGCCGCACAATGCCAGCCTCTGACCGCAGAACCCAACATTCCCATGATTGCCTGCACTGCACGTTTTTTTTTTCTGGAAGGGACAATGGAGCAAAAAAAAAGAAGATATTTTCATGCGACATATGAAGTTATAAATGATGAAATAAAAAGATTTACTTTGAAATGTTACTTGATTTTTATGTAAGATGGCTTTGATGAGCTAAATACTCAACGGGCTATCAATGGGCCCAAATTCATGATTGTTTCTAGTGCATTCGTGACAAAATCTCCGTCCTCTATCCACATTCAAGTATTTCAAGAGGTCAATAAACAAAAGGCAAAAAGAAAATGCAATATGGATGATTATGAAAATCACCCTGGATGTTTGACTTAATTACAAAGAAACCCAACTAACTTTCAAAATTACATAAGTTATCCTTGAGGTTTGATTCGTTGTTAAATTATGGGGTTATCATTAATGTTTTATAAATATAAATGAGGATTTTAAAATGGTTATTTCTTATGAAGGGTGTAAATATAAGACAAAAATAAAAGGTCGTGGTTTTTTTTTTTTGATTTTTTTTTTAATTTCGAAAGATGTCTGTTATGGTATTTTGTCTTTTTTTTTTTTTTTTTTTTTTGTAATTAGGTCAAACCTCAAGGGTACTTTTTGTAATATACCCAAATGCAATAATGCAATTAACATGATACAAAAAAGTTTAACAACGTTTACCTCAAATTTTAGTCACCTGTAACATAATCTTCCAAACACCGAAACATTGTTTTGAGACAATGACGGCTCTGGCCTATAGGGATTTCATTCTCGGCCATAAAAGAAAAGTTCCTAATAATATTTGAAGCAGCTACAGCACACTGCTGCTTTTCCACCCGTCCTTCCTCGTTAAGATTAAAAAGCCCATCTTCCTCAAACCACCAACTTGAAGGGTTGGGCTTGGTAGTATTCTTCTGGGCCAACGACTCTTTATTTGAAGTACAAGATCCAACACTATAACAACAAAATCAGATAATTTCATGATTTAAGCCAATACCATCAACTTAAAAACACCATCAGCAGATACGTTTCATATGTTAACTGATGTTACCTAGAGAGAAAAATTATAACAGACATGAATTAAGCGCAAAATTGCATTACTTCGTTGAAACAAACACGAATTTCCCTTTGCAATCAACACATAAAAATAAAAACCAAATATTACAACTCATAACAGCAGAAGGCCGATACCATGCAAATTCTAACTTATGTTTTATTTTTACGAAGAACTATTTAAAATATATTTGAAGGTCCATATAAGCTATCAACATTTATTGCCTTAAAACTTACCTGTTCCGTAAAAGGCATCAAAGATTCTCGTAGCTGGGACCCACGCAGAGGACATCGGAAACCAATGTGGTGGCTGGACAATCGAATGGCATGGAAACAAAGGCAATATCACAGCTGGCACCACAATTTTATCACCCGTATGAAACACGGTCGACCTAGAAACGATGGTTACTTACCGCAAAAAATTGGGAAATGAAAAAAAAAAAGAAAAAAGAACTTTACCTAACATTGAAACGACCGTATTCATAGTTTACATCGGTCATATTCATAACAAAAACCTCCAAAAATAATAGTCATATTCAAATACAGCCAAGGTAATCAACACAATAGACCAATCATCAATTTACACATAGTTTAAACAAGCCAATCACTGATTTAAAAATATCCAGAATAATAAAAATACCAAAAAACAAATTGAAATCTGATCATCAAGAATGTATAAAAACCATGATCTGGATTAAGGAATCCAAATTAAGGAAAAAATATCTACAATTAAAACACCAAAGAATCGAGAAATTATAATAAAATACATATCTGAATTTAAGAAGATGTTGAAGATAGTCCAAGCGTCGTCGACAAAAAGTCTCTCAACTCAGTCGAAGGCTTGGAATGCAAAGAACAAAATAAGCCCAACTAAAATCCTTACTCATCGATTAAGATTAGCCAACAAATTCGAAAGGTTAAGATGCATAAAAAACACTCATTATTATGATCTTAAAAATTAAAATAATTTTTGAAAGATGTTTATATATATATATAGAGAGAGTAAACTTATAAAACAATACAGGCTCCAAGGCAAAATGAACATATAGATAAACCCACAACTAATCATTTCTCGAGCTGAATCAATTTATGTCGCGAAGTTGAAGAATACATGGATACGAAATTTTGGGCAATAGGAAATCAGTATAGTTTAGTAACAAAATAGACAAAATATCAACGCTCCCGAATGAATCGAACTATTGGGCAAAAAATGCAAGAAAAACAATCTTTACGATCTCAAACCGAAAAGTGAATTAGTTCCATATTAATACCTCATTAGCTGCCTAATTGTGCCCTTCAATCTTTCTCGAAATATAGGTTGTAGAATGAAATACTATTGAACCCTTCAAATTAAAAAAGTCAAAAATCTAATTTGTGAAATCTGATTTTTAAAATAAGACTCTTCACAGAACTATCAGTCCATGAGAAAAAAACATACAAGTTGAATAAGTATCTTGACAAGAAATAGTCTAGATCTCATTGATTTCTACGTACACAAATTACTTTGAAAGAATCCCAATATATCGTGATTTTTAACAATTATAAGTCTCGGTCTAACAATAAGTTCTGAAATAATCCAGAATTGAAGAAATTTGTTTCGAAATAAATTTGTAAACATTCTTATATACAATAACTCAATTGCTCGGTCATCAATCCACACATACCTAGGATTAGGCGAGCCTTTGATCGGTTTCTGACCATATTTCCTCCACGAATACTCATCAGGAGGTATATCAGCTAACTTGTTACTTATATGCACTTTAATCGACCTTTTCACCATATGCCTCCTACACACAACAAAAAAAAAAAAAACCCACAAGTTGAATTATTTGCCACAGCACACGGACAGCAGCAGCACATCACCGCGCATTCCAGATCTCATAAAATTACATGGAAATACAGATCTCGTAAACATAAATTAAGTTATTGTTGAATCAGGAAATGGAAATTCAAAATTACATGGAATTTCAGATCTCGTAAAATTATAAAAATTATTGTTGAATCTGGAAACCCAAATTGAAAATGATTTTTTTTGGGATATTAGAAAGAGTTTTTGCATTTTTTTTGGGATTTTTTTTACATGGGTTCTGAAAAAAAAATCAAAACTAATTTTTTTTTTTTTGAAGCGACAGTCGAGAGAGAATGATGTCCAAGAGAAGACACACAAAACCATACCTTTTCTAATAATAATTAAATAGATAAAAAAAGTTGTTATTTATACCTCATGAATATTTAGGCCTTGTCCCAAAATAAATCCTATTGAACCACAAATTGACACCTCGGCCTAGGAGATATCACAATTGGCTGCAAACACTAACAATATATTTGTCTAATCATTTCTTAATTCGGATGAAAAACAAGCTTAGAGCTTTTCCTTTCTCCTCGTTCGAATTGAGGGGGATGTTTTGTTAGAAAATTACAACTCTGAGTCGAGCACAAACAGGAATGTAACTAAATATCTCAAGAAAACTGGAAAAATAGAAAATGGAAAACATTAAAACAAAAGTCAAGTCGAGTCGAGTAAGCACTCTGTCCGCAAGACGAAATAGTCCCGGTAGTGCCCTTCGGTTCTGGCTATTCGTCTCCAAAGATGAAACGACTTCGTCTCTGGTATTACAGCACCGTAAATACCAGAGTTCCGGCGAACTGGATAGAAAATGGTGTGAGTTACGTAAGAAATAAAAATTAGCCCCGGTAGTGCCCTTCGGTTTTAGCTATTCGTCTCCAAAGATGAAACGACTTCGTCTCTGGTATTACAGCACCGTAAATACCAGAGCTCCAGCGAACTGGTCGAAAGTGAACTGAGCTACGTAAAACTAAAGTGCAGAAATATGAGTATGCAGGGAGTTCTCTGATGTTTTCAGGTTATGTCTCATATATGAAATATGTAGGAGTACTCACCCTTTTATAGGGTTTCCAGGGGAGGTAACAGCCTGCCAGTTAAATGTCATTAAAACATTCAAAAACGTACCTGGCACTTGACAGCATGAACCTGGACAGGTTCAGCGTGTAAAAACATTGCATGTTTGAATTCATATGTTTGGGAACGTCTGAACGGTCAGGTAGCCATTTTCGTAACGGTTAGGAGTGAGTTCAAAAGCTTCTCAGGTGCGTGTAGGTTCAAAAAAGAAAGCCTGGGTCGAACCAGAACCCCACACACGGACCAGTCAATTCGGACCAATTTCCCAAGACCCAAGTCTCAGGCCCAGGCCCAGAGCCCAGGTCCAAGGTCTAAGGTCCAGGCTCGGGCTCGGATCCGCTCGGCTCCGCCGAAGGCAGACGGGCGAACCCAAGTCCAAGAGCTCGCGTGAGCTTTGTTTACACAAAGCCCACAACACTCTCTAGCCCTCTTGATGTACACTAAACAAATGTAATCAATTTTAAACTCCCTTCCACATTGACTAACATTCAATGTGGGATAAACAAAATTGCACTTAAGCAACCGTTCAACTTCCAAGTATCATTTCTCACTCACCAATGAATGAATTTGAGAAATTCAAAAGGCTATGATTATATACACTACACGTAGAACGAGCCTATACAATTCGTTAACATGAGTTTTCGCTGTACCATTTAATTAGAATAAATCCAATTTACAACAATCCCCCACATGAGTGATAAACTCCAAAAAAGGAAATATGAATGCAAATACATAGCTCAGTCCTTAAGAGACAATAGAGAATAGGGATAGGTGGCTTGTGGCCTTGAACTCTCCTTAGTTAATACTACCAAGCATACCGGCGGATTAGTGAACATAATTCTTGAACTATTCCCCTTGTGTATATAAGACAATAGTACCAACCCACTAAGGTCTCAGAATTCTTCCGTTCTCACGTTTGTGTCCATTTCTGGCCATGGACAACTTCTTTGGATTCATAAGCATACAGT
Organism: Phtheirospermum japonicum; assembly: GCA_014905375.1. NCBI lineage: Eukaryota > Viridiplantae > Streptophyta > Magnoliopsida > Lamiales > Orobanchaceae > Phtheirospermum > Phtheirospermum japonicum. The sequence continues at coordinate 527,750 of BMAC01000295.1, read as the reverse complement.
AGAAGCGGCCCTCACTTCTCGCTTACATAGGTGATTCTTCTAATCAGCATTCTGTCATACTCAAGTCAAAGACCTGCAAAAATATCATTAAAAATCAGAGATTTATCCTCATCACGTGACAAATTATAAACTCTACTTTTGTCATTAAAAAATAAGGTCGTAGAGATTTACTTACCCAGACTTTTATAGTTTAGTTTTCCCATTGAACCAAGTTTTTGGGATCTCCACTCATCATGGTTGGGTTTTCACTACAATCATCTTTAAGATGTGGATTTCACTCCCATTCCTTCAAGAAACTTGTACATCTGATCTCGAGCTATGTTCTTAGATAATGGATTCGCTAGATTATCTATCGACCTTACGTAGTCAACAGAGATAATCCCACTCGATAACAGATGTCTCACGGTGTTATGTCTCCGACGGATATGTCGAGACTTGTCGTCATACAAACCACTTCTTGCCCTTCCAATAGCAGCTTGACTATCGTAGTGAAGCATAACCGACGGCACGGGTTTCTCCCAACATGGAATATCTTCTAAAATGTAACAAAGCCATTCTACTTCTTCACCTGCTTTGTCCAAAGCGATAAACTCAGATTACATGGTGGATCGGGCTATACATGCCTGTTTAGTGGATCTCCAAGAAACAGCTCCTCCCCCTATTACAAACACATATCCACTTGTTGACAGAGAGTCCTTTGTGTCGGATATCCAGTTTGCATCACAGTAATCTTCAAGTACCCTGGGGTGTCTACCAAAATGTAGCCCAAAGTTCAGAGTATACTTTAAGTATCTCAAAACTCTCACAAGCGCTTTCCAGTGTTCTCTACTTGTATTGCTTGTATATCGACTCACTTTATTTACTGATCAAGCTAGATCAGGTCTTGTACAGTTAGAAATGTACATCAAACATCCAATGATCCTAGCATAGTCCTTCTGAGCAACATGATCACCTCTGTTCTTACTCAAGTGAACGTCGTGTTCCATAAGTGTCTTTGCTGGAAGACTATCGTGTGCATTGAATTTCTTAATCACTTTATCAATGTAATGAGATTGTGATAAGACAATTCCATCTGGAGTTCTTATGATTCTTATGCCAAGAATAGTGTCAGCAACTCTCAGATCCTTATGTCAAAATTTCTTTTCAGCATGAGTTTCGTCTCGTTAATCACTTGTAGGTTGCTACCCATGATTAACATATCGTCTACATAAAGACATACTATAACAAATCTGTCATTAGTATTCTTAATGTAGACACACTTGTCGCACTCGTTTATCTTGAAGCCATTTGACATCATCACTTCGTCAAATTTCAAGTGCCATTGTAAAGGTGCTTGTTTCAATCTATACAAAGACTTAACAAGTTTGCACACCTTTCTTTCTTGTCCAGGTTTTACAAAACCTTCAGGTTGTTTCATATAAATTTCCTCTTCTAAATCGCCATTTAGAAAAGCTATTTTTACATCCATTTGGTGAATCTCAAGATTGTGCAAAGCAGCAATCGCTAGAAGCACACAGATAGAGGTAATTCTCGTCACATGAGAGTATGTATCAAAGAATCATATCCCTCCTTCTGGAGAAATCCTTTCACAACCAAACGAGCTTTATACTTATCGATTGATCCATCAGCTCTGAACTTTCATTTCAGAATCCATTTACTCCCTAAAGGTTTACAACCTTCAGGTAAATCAGTCAGAATCCACTAATGGTTCTGCATGATCGAATCGATCTCGCTCTGTATAGCTTCCTTCCAAAATGAACTATCAGTCCGTGAGAAAGCTTCTTTCAGTAAAACTGGTTCTTCATCCAAGAGAAAAACCACATAGTCGGGACCGAAGTCCTTCGCAACTTTAGCTCGAGTGCTCCGTCTAGGAGTTAGAGCTTCAAGTTCTGAACCGGGTCGTTTACGAGACTTAGGTTCAACCCCCACAAGTTCGTGACTTGTAGTTCCTTCAGCATTACCAGTGTTTGAACTGGACGCAGCTTTATCCTTATAAGGATAGATTTCTTCAAAGAATATCGCATTCCTTGACTCAATAGTAGTTCCGACATTCATGTCAGGAACATCTGACCTATGAATTATAAATCGATAGGCGCTACTATTCAGTGAATAACCAATAAAAATACAATCAACCGTTTTGGGTCCGATTGTCACCTGCTTAGGTAGAGGCACTTCTACCTTCGCTTAGCACCCCCACAATTTGAGGTATTTGTAAGAAGGTTTCCTTCCTTTCCACAATTCATAGGGAGTTTCGTCCCTTCCTTTAAGTGGAATCTCATTGAGGATATAGTTAGCTGTTAAAACAGCTTCCCCCCCAGTTCGGTGGAAGCTTATCAATCATGGCAGCAGCCGTCAAAGCATCCGAAAGAACCATCCCCTCGGCGTGGACTTCATTCACCAGCATTTGGAACTTTTGAACTTATTCCATAACCGGGCGAGAATCAACCATCTTGTAGTCCATGAAATTCGTGACTACAAATCTCCTAGTTCCAGCCTCGTCGGAACTGTATTTCTTCTCAAGTGCCTCCCATATATCCTTGGAGGTCTTTGCGTCCGAGTACAAGTTACTCAAACTATCTTCTAGGCTACTTAGGAGAAAGCCTTTGCACAGATAGTCGCCGTTGTGCCAGTTATCGTAGGCGGCACGAACATTGAAGTTGGTCTCGGACTCATCTGGAGTAGGTGGTTCTTCTTCCTTCATGAAGTTAGCGAAGCCAAGCATCATTAGGACAGCATCTTTTGTTGTCACCTCTTGAAGCCTTCCCCATTGAATTTTGGAGTCTTCTCCGCGGCGGGCATGATCCGTGACGAGTGCACCGAAGCGGTCATAGTTGTAACAAAAGTCCCCATCATACCCGTTGAGTGGGTAGCTGAAACATGTGAGTACGTCGACGGAGCCATTGCGAACATGTTCGTAATCGAGGTTCCCGACATCCCAGAATGATGGATTCCAGCCGAAGCTGACGTATTTTGGATCGAAGTCCCCATCCCATAAGGGAATGATCCAGCGGCCGAAGCAGTGGCTGAAAACATACTTAGAACCATAGTTCCCGTCATCCCAGAAGGATGGATCACAGCCGAAGCTGACACAGTTTGGACCAAAGTCCCCATCCCATAAGGGAACGATCCCGAGTTCGGGTTGTTTGCCGAGATGCGCCTCGACAGAGTCTCCAGGAGGGTGTCGATGGTCCCTTGGTTGAAGAGGAAGTCAGCATGACTCATGGTAGTGTTTGGCGTAGAGGCGCCAATCGTCGTGGTGTTCGTGACTGCAGGGGCAGTGGTCGTCGTGGTCGTCGTCGAAATGGTGGAGGTAACGGTAGGAGCGGTGGAACTGCTTGGAGTGCTGGAGGTCGGCATTTTTCCAGTCAGGGATATTACAAATTACAATATTAAGTATTTCGTCTTGTGATTGTTAGAAAATAACAACTCTGAGTCGAGCACAAACAGGAATGTAACTAAATATCTCGAGAAAACTCGAAAAATAGAAAACAGAAAACAGTAAAACAAAAGTCAAGTCGAGTCGAGTAAGCACTCTGTCCGCAAGACAAAATAGCCCCGGTAGTGCCCTCCGGTTATGGATATTCGTTTCCAAAGATGAAACGACTTCGTCTCTGGTATTACAGCACCGTAAATACCAAAGCTCCGGCGAACTGGTCGAAAGTGAACTGAGCTACGTAAAACTGAAGTGCAGAAATATGAGTATGCAGGGAGTTCTTTGATGTTTTCAGGTTATGTCTCATATATGAAATATGCAGGAGTACTCACCCTTTTATAGGGTTTCCAGGGGAGGTAACAGTCTGCCAGTTAAATGTCATTAAAACATTCAAAAACATACCTGGCACCTGAGCCACAACACGCATGAGCTTTGTTTACACAAAACCCACAACACTCTCTGACCCATTTGATGTACACTAAAGAAATGTAATCAATTTTAAACTCCCTTCCACATTGACTAACATTCAATGTGGGATAAACGAAATTGCACTTAAGCAACCGTTCAATTTCCAAGCATCATTTCTCACTCACCAATAAATGGATTTGAGAAATTCAAAAGGCTATGATTACTACACGACACGTAGAACGAGCCTATACAATTCGTTAACACGCATTTTCGTTGTACCATTTAATTAGAATAAATCCAATTCACAACATGTTTGACATAATGATGAACATTAGCGGATGATTATCAGATCATCAATAGTTTAACTTTACAGGTTTTTATCTTCTTGTGTGCACATTCTTGGCGCGTGCTGATTTGTATGGACTCATGCAATTGTCATGTATGATGTGAAAGTTCCAGGTATATTCCTCTTTGATTCCTAGTCAGATGATTTGTATATAGAGCATTATTTTTAATGTATAAATATTATTATTCTAAAAATCGGCCTAGGCGGCCGCCTAGGCGCTCGGCGCCCTCGAACCGCCCACGATTTTAGAAAATCGGGCAGAAAAATCGCCGGAGGAATTCGGCGCCGCCTAGGCGCCAGGCAGTCCAATTTTTTATTTTTTTTTATCCAAGACGACGTCGTTTTGGTTTTAAATTTGTTTAAAGCCAATTCAATTGTTACGGGGCAAGAATTGGGACAGAATAGAACATAAACAGACTGAGAACTCTTGCCCTTATTTAGTTATTTTGATTTTGTAATGTGTGCTATGGATTTATATTGTTTTGAACTTTGAATTGAATAATAGTTTTGAACTTGTGATCATTACTTTTAGTTTTGAATTGTCATATACTTTATTGTGTAGCAGGTAGTATGTTGAACTATTAAATGTTGGATGTAATGTTGTAAATTAGGGTATTTATTCTCGAATTCTAAGCCACGCCTAGGCGCCCTAGGCGCTAGGCGCTGGTCTGGCGCCTAGCGGCCGCTAAGCAATTTTTAGAACACTGATAAATATTATCAAATAATATTAAAGATCCTCTTGAATATTTGTTTATTCATGAACCCTGCATTCTATCACCACTTGAGACAAACATCATTGCTACTATGTATACCTTTAAGCTTGAATTTGAATATAATGAGTATTTGATCCTCATTTACTTTATTTTTTCTTAATTAATAAAAAAATATATCTTAACAATTTGAGTGCCATAAAAGTTTTGGCACATGTTGAATTCTAGCTCTATGTGATAGCGACACTTCAGTTTTATCCCTGGAAATAAATATGTCATCACCTAGTGATTGTTTTCTATGGTAATATCTGGTCTACTTTGATGTTTGGAATTATGAAACCTCTGCATATACTTATATTTTGTTACTAAGGAAATAAATGGACTCTAAATTTTCTAATTAATCAAAGCTTGATGAATTACAAAATAAAATGAATTACACTATATTGCTTATCTATATTATATAATATATGGTTTGTGTTATATGCAAAATGTTTCACGTGTGTGTATTAGTTGTAGTTTTCTTGAGTGTAAAATTTCAATAAATTATGGCAATTATGGAATAACTCTCGAAACTTTTCTTAAAATGTGTGTCCAAAATCTCAATAAAGAATAAAAGTAAATACTTTAATCACGTGATTAAATAATGAAAACAAATAGAGTAAATGATTAATGTAAGAGTTCAACATTTATGGCTATGATTTATCTACAAAATTGAAAATAAAAAATTATCAATAGAATGTAAGTAAGATATTTTAAAAAATCTTATTTGCTCTTTCATTTATATACTTAAATATTTACTACTATTTCTTCAATATTAACGATATATAAAAATCATAAAAAATAATATTTTTCTCTTTGTGCCTATCGGTTAAATTTCTTTTCTTGTGAATTATAATTCATTTAGTTGTTAGAAATTTTAGTCGTTCTATGACTTATATTCTTTTTGAAAACGGATGAAATGATATGATCCTTTTTTATTTTGCATAACTGAATCTTGGATTAGTTTAGTTGTGAAATGTTGATTGAAACAGCTTTTTGCATGAAGATGATATGTGTTATGTATTCTTTAGCATTTATTGGTTTTGCCAAATTGAGTGGTACAAGATGTTATTCTACTGGAAACAGTATTCGATTCTCCACTAGGGTATTATTTTGGATGTGAAATATAAAGGACTCGCGTTAAATTGATTATATATTCTTTCTTTGGTGTTAGTTTTTTTTATAACACTGGTGATGAAGGATTTTCATTAGTATGTATTATTTGAATGTTTGTTAGCTAAATATCTTATTCTTGTTCAAAATATTCAACTCACAATGACGCAACGATCAATTTCTAAGTAAAGAAGTTATAGAAGGAGGAAAATGAGACGCGTTTTATTTAAGTGGTCATTAAATGTAATTATTTAGAAGCCAACTAAAAGGTATTAGAAGCATGTTGGGCGATTTCACAGGATTGAGGTGAGATGCGACACAAACTAGTCAAACTCTGTGCGGTCCTCAACATCTCTCGAATCTCTCTTTCTTGCACTCCACCTTCCCATTGTTGTTGAACCACCTATTCCAATTTATTCATTCCAATAAAGAACTAGAACTTATCAAATGGCGTAGATAGGGGGCCGGGCCGGGCCGGGCCCACCTCATTTTTAAAGATCAGCGTTAATAATAATAAAAAATAAAATGAAAATAGGGAATTAATGAAATTATGTAGTGTTTTTTAATCATTTGGTCCAACCTAGTTCTATTTAAACAAGGTTAAAAAAATAATGTACTTATATGATATAATTTAAAAATTCCTCCAAATCACACCTATTTATATCCAGATAGTGTAATGTAAAAAAAACGAACAATAATAAATTTATGGGAATTTTGAAGAAAAATCCTCAATACTTCTTTTGTTTTGTGTACCACTCCCCATTCAAATAATTTTATTCTCCACTCCCCAATACACATTTGACTTTCAAGATAACTCCCTTGTCTTACAAAAACCCAAATTTACCATTATTTAATGAGTTTGTCCTCTTGCATAGAAAAGTCAAAATTTAATGTACAGAATTCGAGTACTTACTTACAATGTATCTTATACTTAATGGTTATGTACTGAATACTTCGTACCTTTGAAATTAATACTTAATATAAAATACAACGAAAATTACCATGATAAATCGATCCATGAAATGGTATCAGAGCCTAGGTTTATTAAGAACTTAAAAGAAAAATTTATTATAATTATGTAATTAACTTTTGGTGAGGAGATTTATCTCTAAAAATGGATTCGAACGAGTGTTCGAGATGTATTCATTTCAGGCAATATTTCCAAATATTGGAAATATACGAGAGAGACCACAAAGAGAAAGTAGCATATTGGGATAACCAATATGTTGCACAAAGACTCGCAGGAGCCAACAGGGAAACCTTGCTACAATGCGAGAAACAAAAGACATATCATCTGAGTTACCTTTGGGTAAATCAGATATTGAAGACGGACCTCAAGTACCATAGGGATACAGCTCATGAATCCCATCAATAGATCGAACTGCAGCGAGATATCCGATTCCTCTAAGAATCTTAGAGAAATCCAAAAGATGATACAAGACATCGACCAGCAAATCCAGGTGAAGATGAAGGAGGTAATTGAACATCAAAAAGAAACACGAGAAATCATAAGCGATGTTCAAAGACGAGTCAAGGGCCTTGAAGTCAAACCAAGTGCATCCGGAGGAAGACGACGTATAACTTTCGGAACGGAACCCCTTTTACACCAAAAGGGGAAACCGACTGAGGTTATAAGAYAACCAACGRAAGAAGAGAAGATGATGGCCATAATCAAGGGAATTCCATTACAACCCAAGAAGTAATGGAAAGAATCAACGTGGAAGATTTAAACGACCTAATCGAATCCTTCACCAGATTAGGTATTGTGGATCTAAAAATGAACTCGGGAGATTCTTTGGCCTTAGTACCAAGAAGCGCTCCACCACCAACAATTTATAATCATGGCGAAAGTACGGCTTCACACGAACCAGTACAAGACGCGCAAATGTCACATGTCGGGGATTTCACCATAAAAGGAGATCATACAGACATAGTAGGCACCAGACAACGTTCCCGAAGGCCCAATATTCTTAACACGCCATACGGGAAGTCTCAACTTGACCCCATACATCCATATGGGCTAATGTTAAATCTGGACGTTCCAGATTTTAAGAATCGAGAGATACTAATAGACGATTGGGCATCTGCAATGCGAATTGCAGCTGGAACTCTCGGTCTAGAGAAGGAAGGGTTCATTCTACTCCTTGAAATGAGCCTTGAAGGATCCATAAAGATCGCATGGGATCTAACAGGAGCAGATATAAAGAGGGAAGTTATAGCTGGAGAATCATTAAAAGGGATCGTCGATAATATTGCTAAATTATTCAAAATCCAATTTATCGGCACAGGATATTTCGAGGGAATGGAAGAGGAAAAACAGAAAAAATATGGACAAGCCCTCTATTGCCTCGAGCTACGAGATATTTGTCACGTGGACGAATATATCCAACTATTCACCGAGTACCGATGGAAATCCAAGGTGAATGATGGAGATGCGGCTCAACTTTTCTTTGCAAAAATACCAAGTCCGTGGAGAGAAATGTTGATCCAAGAGTACAAGCCAGCAACGGACATGGATACGGTTGCTAGAAGAATGTCTTTCCTAAAAACCAAATTAGCAGAGTGGTGCCACCAGGCATCACTTCACAAAAATTACAAGAGACTAAGAGGAATTAACAAATCGGTTCCTCTATGTTGTGCTGAGAATGACATTCCAACAGTAGTGGGAGGTCAACCACAGAGACATAAGCGGAAGAAAGAAAAAAGTCATTCTTATGCTCGAAGTAACAAGAGAAGGTTTCCATGGAAATCGAGAAGATTCTGGTCAAAATAAAAGGCCAGAAACTACAAGTCAGGACAAAGAACGGGGCCAAGTCGAAGCTGAGGATCGTTCTCAAGCCAAGGAAGTACCAGTAGAACACCAACAAAAAGAACTTTCAGGCGAGCTCACACCAGAGCTAATGAAAGTTTTAAAGATTGTAACTGTTGGACGTGCGGAGTCAAAGGGCATATTTCTACAGATTGCCCTGAGAATCAAAAAAGAGGCATTAGACAGTTCGAAACAACTCAAGAGTTCGAAGAAGCTGTCTATTACCAAAATCTGGTTCAGGTGTATCAATTTGAGGATATACCCTCAGATGAAAGCATCTATGAACAAGAAATTTACTCCGAAGATGGAAGTGAATCATATTCAGAATCAGAGTGAAGAAGAATTTCTTCAACAAGTAGTAAGGGAGGATATGTCCGGATTCCTCTCACATACAACAGTTTCTCATAAGACGCTTATGAGGATAATGAAGGAAGATCCAAAACTCCAAATGTATGAAGGATTTACAATAGGGGCAATGGAAAAGGCAATGGATAAGTTGGGTTTAAGAAATCGAAAACACCAAATTATCCATAGAGTTTCCACGGGAGAATTCGCGATACCAACGGAATATACGGGAAACCAGATCGAGATGCAACTAATCCCCTACCGAGAAATTCAGGAGATTAAAAGCACACTTAGGAGAGAAATGGCAAATACACTTTCGTGGATCCATATTGGAGCCATTCGAGTAATCATAAAATCAAATTTTAAAGAAGGAGTTGATTCGCCATTAAATCTAGCTCTCTTCGATAAAAGAATCTCAAATCTCAAAGACTCTTGTCTGGGAGCAATCAATGGAAATTTACACGCAGGAAAACTGGCATTCAATGTCTACCCGAGGATTGCGTATAATTTGGCAGATCGAGATTTCAGTAGAGTTCTCACCCTTCATCAAGATTTCAAAAGACCAGACCTGATGACGGAGGGAAATAGACCCTACTCAATAACGTACAAGATTTCCTATGCACTCTCAAATACTCATCATTTGGAAGTATTCCTGAGAAAAGAGTTCATAGAAATACCAAGGA
>BMAC01000295.1:475235-517069 GCA_014905375.1 Phtheirospermum japonicum | reverse complement strand
GTACCCCGTGGTACAAAGTTAAAACTCCACCAATCTATTTCCATGATACGGGAGCGGATATTCTGTTAGGAAATAATTTCCTACAGACATTCAAAAGATTTACACAAGAAAATGAGACTAGAAGACTTATTTTCACAACTCCGTGTGATCATAAGATTATAGTCCAGCGATTAAGAGAGGCATTCCACAGAAAAATGCCAATCAATTTTCGCAGCAAGCGTGGTGATGAAGGGGAATTTCGACACCCAAAGATTAAAGATCAAAGAAGGTATGGAGAAGCAATTCTCCAACTACGAAATGAGAGCCTAGGAGAACGAAAGGAAGAGGGGATTAAATCACAAACGATTGAACTCCTCAAGGCTAGCCTAGACATGAGTGCACAACCAGACACCACCGTGGAAGAACAAATTACACTGGAGGATATCAAAAGAAAAATTCAAAAGAATTTCAATGGAGATCCTCTAGCATGGTGGGATAGAAATGAACTCAAAGCATCTTTGAAGGTGAAAACCAGAAAAGAAAATGAGTTTGTCAGATATAAGCCTATCCTGATGAATCAAGAAGATCGAAAGGATATGCAACAAATACTTAAGGAACACATGGACCTTAAGTTAATTGAAGCAGGAGTTTCTCCATACAGCAGCCCAGGATTCTTAGTTCGCAACCATGGGGAGATAAAAAGGGGAAAACCAAGATTGGTGATTAATTACAAAGGAATCAATAACATCTTGGAGTTTGATGGATATTATATCCCAAGTAGAGAACATTTGGTAAATTGCATTAAGAATGCGAAAGTGTTCTCCAAGTTTGATTGCAAATCTGGATTCTACCAGATTAAGATGGAAGAAGGAAGTAAGAAATTCACGGCGTTCTCTACACCACAAGGACACTATATCTGGAATGTTATGCCGATGGGTCTAGCAAATGCACCTCAAATATATCAAAGAAAGATGGATAATCTTTTTAAAGATTATTTCAACTTCATGTTTGTATACATTGATGATATACTCATCGCATCAAAAAACATGAAGGATCATCTAAAAGATTTGGAGATTTTCTCAGATGTTTGCCGCAAGGAAGGATTAGTGCTTTCGGAAAAGAAGGCAGTAATTGCTACAAGAAATATCGAGTTCCTTGGAATAGAGATCGATGAGTCTGGAATTATTCTACAGAATCACATTGTAGAAAAGATACAGGGATTTCCAGACATACTCAAGGATAAGAAACAACTTCAAAGTTTCCTAGGAGTTGTTAATTTCGCCGGGATGTTCATAAATAACCTAGCATACTACAGGAAGGTGTTTAGTTCCCTACTAAAAAAGGATGTCGATTTTAAATGGGAAAAAGAACACCTTGAAGGGATTAAACAGTTAAAGGAGGTTTGCAAACAACTCCCCAAATTGGCAATTCCGAATGACGAAGACGAGCTGGTCCTATACACGGATGCCAGTGATTATTGGTGGGTAGCGGTTCTTACGAAACTAACGCCCAAAGGAGAAATGCCATGTAGATATTGCAGCGGGCTATTCTCAAATACCGAGGCAAACTGATGGCATATCAATGAAAAGGAGTTTTTCGCAGTTAGAAAGGCGTTTAAGAAATGGCCTTTATTTATACTATCTAAGAAATTCACCTTAAAAATTGATAACTCAAGCGTTAAAGCCTTTTTGAAAAACAAAATTGAATCTAAACCCGAAAAGGCTAGATTACTTAGATGGCAAGCTGAATGTCAATATTATGATTTTGATATTGTCATTATAAAATCTCATGAAAATGTTCTTGGAGATTTTTTAACGAGAGATGGAGGAATCAGAGATTGATTCGTTCCTCAAAATGGCGAGGCATCTAAGGGAACACCTGGAGATGCTTCAACGCGAGTTCGATGCATTGACCCTCAATGCAGAGGTAACCGGAAGGTTACAACAAGTTGATCGAGAAACTGTTTCTGATCGAATACGAGGTTGCATACAGGCCAACGAACAGTTATGGTCTGTAATGAGAAATCCCCTTCTCCGGGCGACATCTTCAATGGTGCAAAAGGAGACACTTCGAGTACAGGGCTCTATACCTGTAGCAGGGGATTCAAGTACCCCTAGCACGAGAACTAAGATGGAATCATCCACAGATGAACCGTCTCAAGTTAAAATCGATACTCCGGAGTTAAATCCCGAGTCTTCGAGTCAACCCATCGCCTCAGGGGTYAATGAGGAAGAGATCGATCTTAGGCCACAGACAGGCAAATCTAAGATCGATACTTACGAAATTTTGAAAACTCCTCATTTTCAGGTTTACCAACAGAGATGGGAAAAGTTAATAACCAGGTTGGGAATTAATCCGGCAAAATGTCTAATAGATGTTTCCGAAAGATATCCCAGAGTGTGGATGATGCCAAAATCTGATCCACAAGATGTAAAAAGCTGGTATGAATTCGGGGCCTTAGCATCGGCTCATACAAGATCGCCAAGCTTCTCAGAAATATCACAACTTACGAGATGGATACAAGATGCAGTGCATGAGACATGGGCGAATAACCCACATCTGGCACGAGGAGATGTCCTAGAGCTATATTTCTTTAGCGCAGCACCAGAACTGGTCGGAAAGGGATTGCATGAAGTGTTTCATTTCATCAAACTTAGGCGACCAGACATGGAAGCAATGAAGAAAATGAAAGCACCATCGTCCGACGGAATTCCGTTAGTGGCATCACTCACGGAAGACGACATGTCCACAAGAAGGGCATGGGGTCTTTGGGTCTGCCTCACCGAGATGGACAAAGTCAAGTTCCCGTTCAAGTTCTTCCAGAATACGGTGAATGGATCTTTCCTGTTAAACACAATGACAGGAAACACAAGAGGATTCGCAGAAGATTTATTTGAGAAAAAGAGATCTCTTTTGTGGAACAACAAGCTACCAGGGAGTAAAGAAACTCGTCGGAAATACTGTAACATGGCCCACGTTTGGAGATGGACGGAGAAAATATGTCCGGAATGCTCGAATCAGACGGAGCCGGAGTTTGGTAGAAAGTCCAAACAGAATAAGCCAAGTGATCAGGGGACACCAAAAACACGTTTTACCCGGGGGCCGCACAAATCAAAAAAGTAAAGGATTCCCCGACAACAATAAAAGGATCATGTGATGATCAGGTCCCTCAAGAACGTGCCTCTGAAAAGCGGAAATTCCACCGGCTAACAGAGGACAATAATGCAAATAAAGACGTAAGCAATGACGTCAATTAATTTACAAGCTATGTGAAGTCCGGATTTCAAGTCCGCCAGACTTCTATAAATTCAGGAATTGGAGGAAGCAGAAGGCATTGCTCATCACCTTCTATTTTCTCATATTAATAAAGAAAGAGTGTTTTGTGTGCAAGAATAAAGAGTGTTTTAATAGTTTGTATTAAGAAGTTTATGTATTTACGAGTGCAAGCCTTCTCTATGAGAGGCTAAAACAAGTTTTCTCCTCCCAAAAGGAGATTACTAATGTAATAAATTTTATTCTAAGTTCTTAATAAAATAAAGGCTTCTGGTTCAACATGTGTGCTTAACCAAATATCTATAAATCAAGTATCTCGTACGCCTAGTGAAGGAAACGAACTAAGGCTGTGCTGAACAGTTACTGAAGGAGTCGGATAACTTGTAGTTCATCTTCTGTGACTAGAAGTTAGACGGTATTATCGTCTGTAAAACGAACTAGGGGCGGTAACTTTCCGACTGGTGGCATCGCAATCCATCTCACCCGGAGCTGTTTCGGTCAAAGAGAGGTACAAAATTTTAGAGAAATTTTAATTTTACGGAAGCATGTTGGACCTAAGTACTATCTGGTAATTTTCTAAGTATTTTTTATTCTGTACCTAAGTGTTAAGTATGTTACAACTAAGTACTCAATTTTCTGCACAAAAATATAAGGGCATATTGGTCTCAAGGGAGCTAACTTTAAATTATATATGGAGATAGGGAGTGGAAACAAAGAAAATTTAAAAGGGGAGTAAACCCCAAAATGAAAGAAGGCAAAGGGAGTGGTCCACAAAAACCCCTAAATTTATTTAATTTTAAGAAAAAAATATTCCAGGACAATGCACGTTCATGTCTAGTATTAAATCACATCTCTTAATACTGAAAAAGAAAAAAAAAAGTGAAAAATAATAGTAAAACTATTAAATTATTTATTTCCTAAAAAACATACTAACAAAATCATTATATACAAATAACTCATGAAAATAGTTGATTAAAGACTATTTATTATATTAAAATTTGTGGCTAGTTATTACCAAAAAAAATTCTTCTCAAATTGTGATTGGATATAAAAATTCAAAAAAATACACAATTAATTTACTCTTACTTTTTTTTCTCTCCTCAATCTCATTTGTACTTTTCTACTAAATTCACTGTTCATTTAGTCAAATATTATTAATTATCAATTATTATTTTACTATTTTCATATCACATCATATTTTAATCATTGCATTTTTATTTTATCACTTTACACTTTCATCTCTTAAAGTGGAAAAAAATCATCAAAACAAAAGTACATCCAATCGCACCAGATAATCAAAATAAATTGTAAGTTACTATCGAACTCAAGTAAATCCTTTAAAATGGCAAGCAGTACCAATTTAAGTACGTGACAGTAGTTATAATTATGATATAATATTTCTTTATTGTACTTCATTCAAGAAAACAAAACTTAAACTGGTATTTTAGAAAATCAATTTTAATAATTTGTGTTTTATAAATGTTCTTTAATATAAACTTCTATTGAAATAGTTGATTATTTAAAGTGAGAGGGAGGAAAAATCAATAAATAAATCTTACAAGTTTAGAATTATATAGTTCGGGAGGTTCAAGTCTGTAAAGAGAGCGTAAGTACCTGCTTTATGGCTAAGCACCTGCATTGCTTATTTATCCGCTCAAGCACTTCACAGCAGCGGGGAAACTCTTCCCTCCTTCCACGGCTGCCCTCTTCATTTTTTGGCATCATCACTGACTCGAACCGACTGCTATCTCTGAGGTAATCCCTGCAAGAACCCAGCATCTACCTTTCTATTTTCTCGGCACACCTTCGCAAAATCTCCACCCTTGTGGTGGCGCTGAACTTGGCGGCGACAACCAAGAGGATTAGAAGAGTGACCATACACACAGTGAACTTCGCATATTTATTCTGATTTACAAGATGAGAGTTATTATATATTTATGTGTGGTGTGGACAACTTGATATATACATACATACATACATACATACATACATATATATATATATATATATATACATATATATATATATATATATATATATATACACATACATAGGATTGGGTTCAAATGAGAACCTCGTCATTATATGTGAATCTAGGAACTAATCCTGGCCTTAGATCTAATATTGCACAGTGCAATTATATGTCCAGGTTCATTGTGCTTTACTGTAGTGCTAAAATCAGTCCAGTTTTTTTAATTTAATTTTATATATATATATGGGGCAATTCCCATCTAAGCCAAAAGATAAAAATTATATCCCAATTAGTTCAAATCAAAGTCTATCTTCCTATNTATATATATATATATATTACGTTTTAAAACATGCAATATGTATCTTAAATTGTAGATCTTGAGAATGTGATTAATTTGATATATATTTCATTCAAAACGAATAAAATTGAAAAAGTTATGGTTTGTTGAAGGTTTGAGTTTCATTTCAAATTTTTGAATTTGCAGTTTATAGACGAAATTTGCGATGCCTTTTGTATACAATCGTAGTGTTTTTCTTTCTTAATCTATTATGCTTTCTAAAGAACAATGTAGTGCTTTTTGTAAATGTTGATATATGTTCAAAATACTATTTTTAATTAATTAATGCATTTTTTTACATTATTACCATGTTGACATGTCATGATCTCAACCATTATGATTATCTAATCTAATGGTCAAGATGAGTCCCTAGGTTCACATATAATGACGGGTTCTCATTTGAACCCAACCCTATATACATATATATATATATATAAAACAACGGAATATGTCTTTTCATGTTAAAAACATGTCTGAAGTCATATAGAGATGGGTATTGGATGTTGGGGCAGGTGTGATAAATGACAAAGAACCAAAGCATGTGCATGGGAACCTAAGCCTACACCAGTAGCTGGGGACCATCCTGAACAACAAGACAAAAACACCTCACCAGAGCAACGGTTAGATAGTGTAGGCTGGCATCCTTATCACATTGTACGGATTATATGACAGCTGGTAGGTCTAGATCATTCTATGACTTGTATAAAAAGATGCTAATGTAATGGACAAATATCAATGAAAAATAATTCAAGTTGTTCTCTAACCCTAGCTAAAATGCTCTGCCGCTTTTTGTGTATTTCTGGTTGGTTTCCTTTTATGGTACCAGAGCCATTGATCTGTCTCTTTCAATGAAAAGCTTCTGCCTTTTTCATCTTTTTCTTGCTTTACCTGACTTTTCTTCATGTCTTCATCTCCAGCAGTAAATGTCTTGTAGCCCGTGGTCCAACTTAAAACTCAGCTTGTCACTGTCAAGGTGAGTGACAATAGTTATCTATTATGGGAGCAGCAAATTTTGATTGCTCTTAAAGGGTATGGCCTAGAGGGTTACATTATAGGAGATGCTGTGGCCCCAGAAAAATTTATTGCCAATCCAAATGGTGAAACACCAAGGCTTAATCCAGCTTATCTGAACTGGATCAAACAGGACCAGCTTATTGCCTCTTGGCTTTTATCATCCCTCTCTGAAAGTCTCCTTGTAACCAATGTTGGGTTAAGGAGTGCCAAGCAAATCTGGGATACATTGAAGAGCTCATTTTCCGCTCAAAGCTCTGCCAAAGTCATGCAACTCAAACTGCAGCTTCAAACACTCAAAAAGGGAAACCTTTCCATCAGGGACTACTTTAACAAGGTCAAATCTATTTTTGACATGATTTCCATTGTAGATGAAGGGATAAAGGAAACGAATCAGGTTCTACATCTGCTAACAGGACTTGGATCTAAATATGATCCAGTCATTGTCTCCCTCACCACAAGAACCAAGGCTTGCACATTGATGGAGGCCTATGCAGCACTACTTTCTTATGAAAGCAGGATTGAAGGAATTGAGAGCCTTAATCAGACTATGGGATCAGATAATGCTCATTTTTCTGTAAACTTAGCCACTCAAGCTCAAGGAAACAGGAGGAGTTTTAGCAATTCAAGTGCTAGAGGAAGAAATAATCCATCAAGAAGAAGAGGTTCTTATTCAAGAGGAGCTGGAAATAACACTAGAGAGGCAGAGGAGGAAGGTTTTCCAACAATACCAGGCCTAAATGTCAAATATGTGGCTACAACAATCACACTGCAGAATAGTGTTACTATAGATTTGATATGAATTATTCCTATACATCCTACAGCAACAACAATCAGTCCAACTCCAATGCTTCTCCTTCTGCTCACATGGCCAATTTTGGAATAATGGCTCAGAAAATGGTCAAGACAGCCTTTGGTATCTTGATTCAGGGGCTACAAACCACCTTACTTATGACTTTGGGAATCTGAGCATGGCATCAGATTATCAGGGACTTGATAGAGTTCAGACAACAAATGGAGAAGGTATGAACATTGCCCATATTGGCTCTTCTGTTGTAATATCCCCCTGACAGACTAATCCCTCTACTTTTCTACTAAATAACCTTTTGCACACTCCTGCAATATCCAAAAATTTGATAAGTGTGGCAAAGTTTGCACAAGATAACCAAGTATTTTTTGAGTTTCATCCTTTTGTGTGTTTTGTGAAGGACCTAGCAACAAAGGAAATTCTACTCCAAGGGAACCTTAAGGATGGTCTTTACAGTTTCGACCTTGTTCAACATAATCAAGCCTCTTCCAAGAATAGACAATCCCACAAGTCCAGTTTGAAGTCCTCTCCTTCAGTTTTTTCAGCTACAATAATCAAGGAACTAGACTTAGCCATTTGGCACTCTAGGTTGGGTCACCCTTCTCTTGATGTTGTTAGAAGGGCCATTAAACATTGTAATATTCCTTTCAATGATAATAAAGCTGATTCCTTATGTTATACTTGTCTTGAGGCTAAAGCTCATAGATTACCCTTTTCTGATAGCATTACTTCTTACAATCATCCTTTTGATCTTGTTCATAGTGATCTCTGGGGTCCAGCTCATGTTGTTTCACATTCTGATTTTAGATACTATGTGAGTTTCATTGATCATTTCACTAGATTTACCTGGTTCTATCTTTTAAAACAAAAGTCTGACACCAAAACAGCCTTCCTACACTTTAAGGCACTCATTGAGACTCAGTTCAATTATAAAATCAAAACATTGCAGACTGATGGGGGAGGGGAATTTCTGGCCTTACGGCCTATCCTTGCTCAAAATGGCATCCAACATAGGGTATCTTGTCCTTATACACCCCAACAAAATGGTCTGGCTGAAAGAAAACACAGACAGATAGTGGAGGTAGGACTTTCTCTCATTTCTCAGTCAAAAATTTCACTCACATATTGGGATGAAGCTTTTACAAGTGCTATTTATCTCATTAACAGGATACCTGCTAAACTCCTGCACTATAAAAGTCCTTTAGAGGTTCTTACTAGTCACAAACCTGATTACTATCTTCTGAGAGCTTTTGGTTGTTTGTGTTATCCCCTACTCAGACCATATAATGCTCACAAGCTACAACCTAGAAGTGTTGTTGCAGTTTTTATAGGATATAACCCTTATCGTAAGGGTTACAAAGTGCTGTTGCCATCCAAGAAAATCATCATCACAAGACATGTTCTCTTTGAAGAATCTGTTTTTCCATTCCTCAAGAATGACTCTACACAACAACCCGTTCCAGATATACGTATACATGTAGATCCTCTACTCACTATCCCAATCCCTTCTCTTAACAATTCATACATCCCCTCCTCATACACCACCCCATCACTCTCTTAAAATGAACATATCCCACACTATCTCCACATCCTCAGAAACATCATCCTCATCCATTCCAGGGGGCACTATTAAAATTGATTTGCCAATTGACACTGTTCATACTTCTTTGCCTTGTGTTGCTACTAATGGTTCCAATCAGGCTGCAGGTACAGGTTCTAACCAAGTTGCAGGTACACATCAGATGGTTACTAGGTCAAAGGCTGGGACTTACAGGCCTAAAGTCCTCCTTGCTTCCAAAACAGAATATACTGAACCCCATACTGCTCTTGAGGCCTTGGCTGTCCCAGCATGGAAAAAGGCTATGCAGGCTGAGTTTCAAGCCTTGATCAAAAACAACACATGGACCCTTGTGCCACTTCCCCCTCACATAAAAGTTATAGGATGCAAATGGGTGTTTAAGCTATAAAGAAATCCAGATGGTGACATCATAAGGCACACAAAGCTAGGCTTGTTGCTAAAGGATATACAAAGGATCCAGGTTGGGACTATACAGAGACTTTTAGCTCAGTCATCAAGCCAAGCACAATCAGAGTAGTGCTTTCTCTTGCTATATCCTTTGGATGGTCCTTTAGACAGATAGATGTGGATAATGCTTTGCTCAATGGTGACATTAATGCTGAGCTCTACATGGAATAGCCTGCAGGTTTTGAGTTGCCTTATAATCCTCCTTTGGTGTGTAAACTGAACAAATCACTATATGGTCTCAAACAAGCATCAAGGGTTTGGTCCAGCAAATTTGGTGCTGTTATGATCAAATTAGGTTTCAAGGTTTCTCAGGCTGACACATATTTATACATTCAGCATTCCAATGACTCATGTTTGCTTTTTATGGCCTATGTGGATGACATAATCATCACATGAAGTGACAGAAAGGCAATTGATAAATTAGTGCATCAACTTCAGGTCTACTTTTCAATCAAAGACCTTGGATCCTTGAGTTTCTTTCTTGGGATTCAAGTTTCACAAACCACTGATGGATTATTCCTAAATCAGAGACAGTATGCTGTTGATATCCTACTTAGGGCTGGTATGAAGGGGGCAAATAGTATATCCGTTCCTATGGTTTCTCATCCACCCCTATCTAAACATACCTTTTCAAGATGGATATCAGTACAGAAAAATTGTAGGAGCCCTTCAGTATCTAACCTTGACTAGGCCTGATATCTCCTATGCAGTGAACAAAGTGAGCCAATTTATGCAATGCCCTCTTGATCTACATTGGAAGGCTGTGAAGAGAATTTTAAGGTATATTACAGGTACAATGGATTATGGATCGAGGTTAACATGATGCGACAGTTTCAGGATTACAGCATTCTCAGATGCTGACTGAGCTGTTGATGTGGATGACAGAAGATCTACTTTTGGCATGTGTGTGTTCCTTGGTGATAATCTCATCTCTTGGAAATCAAAAAAAAGCCCACTGTCTCTAGATCAAGCACAGAAGCAGAGTACAGGAGTTTGGCTTTAGCTACCTGTGAAATCATGTGGCTGCATTCCCTCTTTAAGGAGCTGAAGGTACAACTGAGCAAACCTAGTACTGTTTGGGTTGACAACCAAGGAGCCATAGCTCTTGCATCAAACCCTGTACATCATTCTAGGACCAAGCACTTAGAGCTGGACCTACACTTTATCAGAGAGAAGGTGATGAACAAGGTGATTACTGTCAGGCATGTCCCAACCATTGATCAAAGAGCAAACATTTTCACTAAACCTTTGTCTGGACAATTCTATGCAAGGATGAGGAATAAGCTATTCATTAATTCTGGAGGATGCATAGAATTGAGGGGGCATGATAAATGACAAAGAACCAATGCATGTGAAAGGAAACCTAAGACTACACCAGCAGTTGGGGACCAGCCTGAACAACAAGACAAAAACACCTCACCACATGCACACAACAGCTCCCATGCACCAGCAGCAGGAAATCACAAGAGCAACGATTAGATAGTGTAGGCTGACATCCTTATCACATTGTACGGATTATATGTCAGCTGGTAGATCTAGATCATTCTATGAATTGTATAAAAAGATGCTAATGTAATGGACAGATATCAATGAAAAATAATTCAAGTTGTTCTCTAACCCTAGCTAAAATGCTCTGCCGCTTTTTGTGTATTTCTGGCTGGTTTCCTTTTAAGGTGGAGGGCGTGCATTTTGCATGGGGATATGGTACACATCGTCGCTTCCACATACAATACGATATATCATCTAGTGGGGGGAAATTACAACCAAGCATCGCGTTTATGGTTTGTCATTGTTGACGCGTGCGAGACGCAAAGCAAACCCTACAATAAATATGATTTTTACCCACACATTGAAATTGTTTTACCAAGTGTAAATGTCAACAAGTCACTTTATGTTAAAAAACTCATTTAATTACACAATCATTTATGTATGGTTAAAACTTAATAATTTAATGAAAAGTTAAAACTGAAGATCTTGAAGAGCTTTTCTCTTTTATTCCATATTGTTAGGTAGTCTTAGAACAGAATACAGATTGTTAAATATTCTAACTTCTGAAATAATCCTAATATACTTCAATATTTATCATAAATCACTCCTAATATATCGTAACACCCCCTTGAAGTTAGAGTATGAGGATTCAAAATGTCCAACTAACTAAGAAGAAGATCGAATTGTTTTTTGTCAAGAGCCTTTGTAAGAATATCGGTCAATTGAACTATTGTAAGAACATATGAAGGGTCGATTAAACCATCTGTAATAACATCCAAATGAAGTGACAATCAGCCTCAATATGCTTCATTCTCTCATGATAAATTGGGTTTCTAGCAATTCTGATTGGCGATCACAAAATAAGGGAAGATCTTTAAAATGATGAACTTCCAAAATTAGCAACAATCCTTTAAGCCACTTCAACTCGCAAGTGATGGCTGCCACAGATCTATGTTCCGCTTTGGCGGATGACTTGGAGACGTATGTTGCTTCTTCATCTTCCACAAAATAGGCGACTGACCTAGAAAGACGAGCCATCTAGTCAAGGATCTTTGTGTAAGTGGTCATGTGGCCACTCCGAATCACACCATAAGTCACATCGGCACACAACAGAATACTTTGTCCCGGAGTCCCTTTTAAACACCGTACAACCTACAAAGCAGCCTCCTAGTGCTCTTTATGAGGATCCTACATGAATAGTGACAAAATGTTTACGAAATAAGCCAAATGGAGCTTTGTTACAGCCCAATACACAACTGCCACGACTCCTGATCATCTAGCTTAGCACTAACACCTAGAACAAATTTATGATTCCTTTCAATAGGAAAATCAATCGATTTGGCCCCTAAAAGACCAACCTCGATTATAATATCAAGTTGCACTTGCACTGACCCAAAATATAGATGGAAGAACTCCTAGAGACCTTAGTGCTAAGAAAGTATTTGAGCACACCAAGATACTGAATAGCCCAGTAAGACTTGCGCATATGATGGATGCTTGTAAGACAAGGATGTTGCATTCCATTAACATGAGCGTTGTGACGCAAGTGCATATATGTGGGTGCTTGTTGGAGAACAAGTTCATTGAACATGACCCGATGTAAATTCTTAACTGGAAGATTTGTCTGTCGAATAAGAATTTCTATATTGCAATAATACATGATTAATCCTTTGACTTGAGGCACGATGGTAACCTTGTGCATATCATGTAATACTTAGATTTATCTTTTGATTGCTTGACAATCGTAAAAAGGGTATTTTGGGTATTGTATCGATATGCATGGAGGTTAGTCTGTAGCCAACATAGAATTCGACACTTGTCTATGGACAAGGGAGTATCCTGTGAATTTTCATAGTTTGTGATTCAAAGACCTTGGCCAGGGCACGATGAATAATGATTCATAAATGAATTACTTAAACTTGAAATGAAATCACAGTTATTAAATCAATTGGGTTTCGACTTATAAATCTATGCCCAGAATTTAATCAGAAAACTAGTTGTCGAAAGGATCGTATATGTATGGACTTGCAATTGAAATAGGTTTACTCGCTATTTCACCTAACACTCGGTAATCATGCTACTTGCTAGATGTTGTCATGATTTGTAGGTTCTTGAAATTAAATAGTTAATTTCAAGAGAATTAATTAATTAGATTAATTAATATAATAAATTGTTATTTATAAACTTACAAAAGTTGTAAACCTACTGCTAGTGTTAGTCTTGAACCTAAAAGGGTAACACATAATTTTGGTTGTTGACATTTCAAGATTGATAACTCCAATTGTTGGAATAATTATTTAATTTAGATTAATTAAATGAGATTTTATTTTAATTCAATTGCTGGATTAAATATTTAATTATGTAATTAAATTTAATTTGATTAGAAATTTCAATTAAAGGAATATACTAAATTAGTCAATTGGATTGATTAATTTTAGATTTATGGGATTAATTAATTAATTAAATTAATTAATTAGTTGGATTATAAATCCAAGTCCATGTAATTTTTTTGGTAGGCCCTAATTGTAGAAGCCCACTCGAATAATTGAAGACTTTAAAATAAAATAAATTGATATTATATATTTGTATATAATATATATATATATAAGATAATTGGGACCAAGTCCTCTTTGGTTTTAAAAAGAGACGGAAGACTTGTGGAAGTTTTCTTTTCCTTATTATTTGATTAATTAGTTAATTAAGATTAGACCTAATCTTAATCTAATTAAACTAACATATATATATATATATATATATATATATATATATATATATATATATATATATATATATATAAAAATTAGGAAGAGAAACAGAGGACGTAAAAGTTTTTTTTTTGAAAACAAAACAAAAGTCTTTTTTTTTACTTTTTGAAAAAGATTAGCATGGGACGAGAAAGGCTGCCGTCCTTTTGTGAAAAAACAGAGAAGAAAATATTCTTTTTCTTTTATATTTTATTTTAAGTCTTCGATTTGTAGATAAAAATTAATTGACATTTTTCATCTACAATAATTAATCTTCGATCAACTGATGATTGTTGGGTTAATTGTTATTCCTTCAATCAATTTGAAAACGGAATGATTTTACTAGTGAAGAGTTTTTCTGGTGTTACAATTAAATGGTGGACTCGATTAGAGGGGATACGCTTGGATCTTTACGGCGAGAAGTTTTGGTGTTAGCCACTAAGCCCGGAATTGACTCCCTCTCAATCGTCGCTTGAAGAAATCAATCGAGAGGTATTAATTTATTTAATTTTATAAGAATCATAATTTGTATTCGATACATAATAATGAAAATAACGATCGTTAAAATCACTAACGAAATCTACGGGGTTTAGTATATATATTTGATATATATATTGTTTTAATTAATTAAAAAATTTTAAATCCGCTGCGTAGGCCCCGTACGATTATGGCGAACCCAACAGTGGTATCAGTATCAGAGTCACGGTTTATATTTTCATTATTAGATTTTGATTCTATTTATATTTATGAAATAAATAAATTTTAATTGTTAAAAAAATTAATTTTGTGTGTGATAAAATATGTTTTATATGATTTAATGATTGGGATACAATAACTGTTTTTGCAATGCAAATATTAATTTGTTTATGCAGTATATAATAATTTCAATTGTTGCAATCATGTTTTTATTTATATTATTTTATAACAATCTGGCCAGCAACAGTTTCTATAAGTACATTGGTTTTGATAAAATATGCTGGCCGCCATTTTTATAAAGAAAATGAAAGGTCAATTTTCAAAAGTTGCAGAAAGGTTTTGCTAAAAGATACGGTTGACTTTCAAAAGGGGATGCAAGTCATGTTTTGTTTTTCAAAATTTGAAAAGTTCATGTACGTCTGCATGCTTTTCGAAGGAAATGTTCCTGCATGTTCCAGAAGTAGTTTCCTTTTTAAAGAATTATTCATTTCCTTTGAAAGTAGTTCTATTCATTTTAACCCTTAGATTAACCTAAACCCATTTTTGGCTCAAATGGGTCGCATAGGCTGGCCATGATCATTCCACCGCTTTTTGCATAGGATGCATGTTAGATTTATTTAATGTTTTATACTTGCGATTCATATGATGAATAATGCATTAAATAAAAACCCACCTAGTAATTAAGGTTGATGAGGTCTTACAAAGTAAACCCCAAGTTTTTGAAATTAAAAGAATTTAATTTTGATTAATTCTATATCAAATAAAATGGACAAGTTATGTTGGACATATCGTTCCATGCCTTCCATCAAAGAAAAAAGACATGACGATGCTACCGCACTTGGTCACTGGCCATGAGTCGTGGAGTGATCCTGTGTTGGAAAGCTGTGATCTCTACCAAGCATTGAGATGCTCGTGGGGTGGACTCGTCTTTATGTTGGCCACGAGTCGTGGGACATCTTGATGCTCCATCTACACGAATGTTTGATGGGTTATGTTTGACACTTAGTACCATATGGGCTCATATTATTGGGGTGTATGAGAAATAGTGAGGCAAAATATTCTTAAAGGTTGTATATTGATACAATTGTCAAAGAGTTGACTACCAATATGAATTTTTTCATGGGCTCATATTATTGGGGTGTGGAACATTTATATTGGACTTCAAGCCCACTAAGAAAATTTGATTTTCCGAATTTTTATTATGGGGTTAATAAATTTTGAATAAAATAGTGGGAGACATTTAATATTAAAGACCTTATGTTAAATGAATATAATTTTCAATAACTCACTCATTTTCTGCTTCGTTTATTTTTGTAGATAACTCTACTAAAATGGCTAAAAATCCAATTGCATCCATACTTGATCGAAAGAAACTAATTGGCCAAAACTTTGTCGATTGGCTGAGAAACCTTAATATTGTCCTTAGCTATGAGAAGAAGGTCTATGTACTTGACAAAGCGCCTCCTCCAGAGCCTCAGGATAAGACATCAGATGAGTATGCAGAATATATTCGTCATTGTGATGACAATTTTCAAGTTCGATGCTACATGCTGGCATCGATGTCAAATGAGTTACAGAGGCAGAATGAGGCTTTAGATAATGCTTATGACATCCTTCTCCACCTGCAAGATTTATATGGTGAGAGAAAAAGACAAGAGAGATATCAGATATCTAAGGGGCTTTTCAGGTGTCGTATGACTGAGGGCTCTTCAGTCCAAGACCATGGGCTGAAGGTGATAGCTCTTATTGAAAGACTTGAGTTCCTTGGAGTCGTTATGGATAATGAGCTCTATGTGGACCTATTGTTGCAGTCTTTGCCTCCCTCATTTGACACATTTGTTTTCAACTTTAACATGCACAACATGGAGAATAGTCTCCCTGAGTTGTTGAACATGTTGAAGACGGCTGAATCTACCATAAAAAAGGATAATCCGATCATGCTTGTTGGATCCTCTTCCAAATCGAAGGCTAGAAAGCCAAAGGAAAGGAAGTGGACTGGAAAGAGTTCCTCTAATCCCAACAAGAAGACAAAGGACAATGGTAAGAAAAAGGTTAATTCTCAAGTTGATGACAAGTGCTTTCAATGCGGAAAAATAGGGCACTGGAAGAGGAATTGCAAAGAATATCTTGCAAGCCTGAAAAGTTCAGGTATATATTTTGTTGAAGTTAACCTATTGTTAATGATGCTTCTTGGGTATTTGATACCAGATGTGGCTCACACATTTGCAATGATTTGCAGTTAATGTCAAGAAGCAGGCAGTTGGACAGAAAGGAAACGGTCCTTAGAATGGGGAATGGAGCAAGAGTTGCTGCATTAGCAATAGGGACTGTTTATTTATCTTTGAATAATGGTTTCAAATTATGTTTGAATAATTTTCTTTATGTTTCGGATATTATCAGAAAAATCATCTCTGTACCGGTTTTGGACAGAGAGGGTTTTAGACTTGTTATTGAGAATGGAAGTTGTTCCATTTTCAAAGACTCTGCTTTTATATATTCTGGTTATTTAACGAATTCTTTATACACCATTTCCACAAGTGAACCAATTCTCACAATTCAACAAAATAAAAGGAAGTTATATAATCAAAGTTCTTTCACCATTTGGCATACTAGATTAGGTCATATTTCTGAAAAAATGATACACAAGTTGGGACAAAAACTCGACCTTAAGGGAGATTAAAAGTTGCCAACATGTGAGTCATGCCTTAAAGTAAAGATGACTAAATCACCATTTATTGGACAAGTGGAATGAGCCAATGGTCTATTTGATTTATCCATACAGATATATGTGGTCCGCTAAGTGTTAGTGCGAGAGGGAACTATCACTACTTCATAACCTTTACCAACGATTATTCTAGGTTTGGTTATGTATAACTTATGAGAAATAAATCTGAGGCGTTTGAAAAGTTCAAGGAATTCAGATGTGAAGTAGAGAAATAAAGTGATCGTAGTATTAAGACTCTTCGATTAGATCGAGTAGGTGAATACTTATCAACTGAGTTTCTTGATTATCTAAGAGAGAATGGTATTCTCTCACAGTGGACTCCTCCCGGAACTCCACAATTGAATGGAGTTTCGGAGCATAGAAATCGAACTTTGTTGGACATGGTTCGATCAATGATGAGTTGAACTTCCTTATCTCTTTTATTCTGGGGCTATGCTTTAGAAACGGCGGCATACCTATTAAATAGGGTGCCAAGTAAAGTCGTACCCGATACACCTTATGAAATATGATATGGGAAGTCACCTTCCTACAAATACTTAAGAGCATGGGGGTGTGATACTTACGTGAAGCGTCAAGTGGGAGATAAGTTGGACATGAGATCCATCTTATGTAAGTTTGTGGGGTATCCAAGAGAGTCTATAGGATACTATTTCTACGACCCTTCAGAACAAAAGGTGTTTGTTTCGAGGAATGCTACTTTCTTTGAAGAAGAGTTTATTTCTGAAAGGGGTGGCGGAGTTGTAGAACTTGATGAAGTTCAAGAACCAAAAAGTATCCCACTGGTTACCGCAAATAGCGCACCAACTGAGGCTGGGCCATCTGTAGCACAACCTCTTCGAAAATCCATAAGGGTTTCAAGGGCTCCTGAGAGGATGAACCTTTTGTTAGAGAACAAAGAAGAGGGACTCCTTTTGGATAGTGATCCAAGAAGCTATGAAGAGGCAATGTCTGACATTGACTCGATAAAATGGCAAGAAGAAATGCAGTCCAAGATGGACTCCTTGTACTCCAACAAGGTGTGGACCTTGGTGGACCCACCACAGGGAATTGTTCCCATTGGCTGCAAATAGGTCTACAAGCGGAAGCTTGTAGTAGATGGAGATGTAAGTACCTTTAAAGCACGTTTGGTTGCAAAAGATTATACTCAGAAGCAAGGCATTGATTATGAGGAAACATTTTCACCAGTAGTGATGCTTAAGTCCATTCGGATCCTGTTAGCCATAACTGTTTATTATGACTACGAGATGTGGCAAATGGATGTGAAGACTGCCTTTCTTAATGGAAATATTAAGGAAGAGATATATATGAAGCAGCCAGAGGGCTTCATATCCAGTGGGAGTGAGCAACAGGTTTGCAAACTCCAGAGATCCATTTATTATCTTAAGCAGGCTTCGAGGAGTTGGAACATCCGATTTGATGAAACAATCAAAATGTTTGATTTTCATAAGAATTGGGATGAACCATGTGTCTATAAGAAGGTTAGTGGGAGGGCAGTTACTTTTATTGTACTCTATGTTGATGACATTCTACTCATTGGGAATGATGTAGGGATGTTGCAATCAATAAGAACTTGGTTGTCTAAGCAGTTCTCCATGAAGGACTTGGGAGAATCATCTTTTATCCTTGGGATAAAGATCTATCGAGATAGTTCAAAAAAGATGATCGGACTATTCAAATCCATGTACATAGACAAAGTGCTAAAATAGTTTAGCATGGAGGAATCCAAGCGTGGATACCTCCCAATGAGCACTGATCCAATTTCTAGGGCTATGTCTCCAAAGACACCTGAAGAAAGAGGAAAGATGGCTCGTGTACCTTATGTATCCGCGATTGGAAGCATTATGTATTCAATGCTATGTACTAGACCTGATATCGCACATGCTCTGAGCCTCATGAGCAGATATCAGTCAAATCCAGGTTTTGCACATTGGAACGCTGTTAAGGAGATCCTTAAGTACTTGAGAAGAACTAAGGATATATTCTTGATATACGGCAATGGAGAATTGAAACTAGAGGGATACACTGACTCTAGTTTTCAGTCCGATGTAGATGACTCAAAGTCAATATTTGGATATATATTCACCTTAAATGGAGGAGCAGTTAGTTGGAAAAGTTCCAAACAAGAGACGACTGCAGACTTTGATACAGAGGCTAAATATATTGCTGCATCAGATGCAGCAAAATAGGCTGTTTGGATGCGGAACTTTATCCAAGGGTTTGATGTAGTTTCGCCCGCTGTTGATCCAACAATAATTTATTGTGACAACAACAGGGCTATAGCGCAAGGAAAAGAATCGAGATCTCATCCAAGATCCAAACACATCTTGAGACGATACCACCTGGTGAGAGAGATCATTAGTAGAGGCGACGTCGTGTGGATCGAGTCGCTTCGGCAGAAAATGTAGCGGACCCTATGACTAAGCCCTTAGCACAAAAGGTATTTGACGGGCATCTTGAGAAGATGGGACTAAAATACATGGGCAATTGGCACTAGGTCAAGCAGGAGATTGTTAGAGTAGAGTGCCCGACGTTCCAATTAGATTGGATTTCATTCTACTTGTATAATGATTTTATTGGAATTATATTAATAAAGGCAACTTTCTTTATCTTATGTTTTCGCTTTTATTATAATTGCATGTATGATAAAGTCCTTAGACCGATTTAAACTATGGGATATGGTTGCGCATACGATGGCAATCATGGAACATGTCTCTAAGGTTTTGGTCTTAAACTTGTTCCAGGTCAATGGGCTTTTCGAGATAGGACATTGAATAGCCCAGTAAGACTTGCGCATATGATGCATGCTTGTAAGATAAGGATGTTTCATTCCATTAACATCAGCGTTGTAACGCGAGTGCATATATGTGGGTGATTGTTGGAGAACAAGTTCATTGGACATGACCCGATGGAAATTCTTAACTAGAAGATTTGTCTTTCGAATAAGAATTTCCATATTGCAATAATACATGATTAATCCTTTGACTTGAGGTACGATGGTAACCTTGTGAACATCATGCAATGCTTAGATTTATCTTTTGATTACTTGACAATCGTAAAAAAGGTATTTTAGGTATTGTATCGATATGCATGGAGGTTAGTCTGTAGCCAACATAGAATTCGACACTTGTCTATGGACAAGGGAGTATCCTGTGAATTTTCATCGTTTGTGATTCAAAGACCTTGGCTAGGGCACGATGAATAATGATTCATAAATGAATTACTTAAACTTGAAATGAAATCACAGTTATTTAATCAATTGGGTTTCGACTTATAAATCCATGCCCAAGATTTAATCTGGAAACTAGTTGTCGAAAGGATCGTACATGTATGGACTTGCAATTGAAATAGGTTTACTCGCTATTTCACCTAACACTGGGTAATCATGCTACTTGCTAGATGTTGTCATGATTTGTAGGTTCTTGAAATTAAAGAGTTAATTTCAAGAGAATTAATTAATTTGATTAATTAATATAATAAATTGTTGTTTATAAACTTACAAAAGTTGTAAGCCTACTGTTAGTGTTAGTCGTGAACCTAAAAGGGTCACACATAATTTTGGTTGTTCACATTTCAAGATTGATAACTCAAATGGTTGGAATAATTAATTAATTTAGATTAATCAAATTAGATTTTGTTTTAATCCAATTGTTGGAATAAATATTTAATTATATATTTGATTATGTAATTAAATCTAATTTGATTGGAAATTTCAATTAAAGGAATATATTAAATTAGTCAATTGGATTGATTAATTTAAATTTATGGGATTAATTAATTAATTGAATTAATTAATTAGTTGGATTATAAATCCAAGTCCATGTAATTTTTTTGGTAGGCTCTAATTGTAGAAGCCCACTCGAATATATATATAAGATAATTGGGACCAAGTCCTCTTTGGTTTTAAAAAGAGACGGAAGACTTGTGGAAGTTTTCTTTTCCTTATTATTTGATTAATTAGTTAATTAAGATTAGACCTAATCTTAACCTAATTACTCTAATATATATATATATATATATTAGGAAGAGAAACAGAGCAGCCGTAAAAGTTTTTTTTTGAAAACAAAACAAAAGTTCTTCTTTGTACTTTTTGAAAAAGATTAGCAGGGGACGAGAAAGGCTGCCGTCCTTTTGTGAAAAAATAAAAGAAGAAAATATTCTATTTCTTTTATATTTTATTTTAAGTCTTCGATTTGTAGATGTAAATTAATTGACAATTTTCATCTACAATAATTAATCTTCGATCAATTGTTGATTGTTGGATTAATTGTTATTCCTTCAATCAATTTGAAAACGGAACGATTCTACTAGCGAAGAGTTTTTCCGGTGTTACAATTTAAAGGTGGACTCGATTAGAGGGGATACGCTTGTATCTTTACGACGAGAAGTTTTGGTGTTAGCCACTAAGCCGGGAATTGATTCCCTCTCAATTATCGCTTGAAGAAATCAATCGAGAGGTATTAATTTATTTAATTTTATAAGAATCATAATTCTTATTCGATACATAATAATGAAAATAACGATCGTTAAAATCGCTAACGAAATCTACGGGGTTTAGTATATATATATATATATATATATATATATATATATATGATATATATACTGTTTTAATTAATCAAAAATTTTAAAATCCGCTACGTAGGCCCCGTACGATTATAGCGAACCCAACAGATA
The DNA here is from genome assembly GCA_014905375.1 of Phtheirospermum japonicum. Lineage (NCBI taxonomy): Eukaryota > Viridiplantae > Streptophyta > Magnoliopsida > Lamiales > Orobanchaceae > Phtheirospermum > Phtheirospermum japonicum. Next base: position 495,336 of record BMAC01000295.1, on the reverse strand, counting down.
TTTCTTGTGAAAACAATAGCTTAAATAGGCCTTAAAAGCGTGCAAAGCAACATAATTATTTCTACAGAGTATCAAATCATCAACATACACCAAAAAATTAATTTACATAACACCAGTATTGTAGGTAAATAATGAATAATTGAAGTCATAAATTAAAAGACCATAATCCTTCAAAGTCGTAACGAGCTTAGCAAACCAACATTGGGGAGCTTGCTTCAAACCGTACAATGACGACAAACCAAGTTAGGACCAGGAGACTCAAGTCTGGGAGGCAATTTTATATAGACCTCTTCTTCAAAATCACCATGGATAAATGCATTATAAACTTCCATTTGATGGAATTCCCAGATTATTGAAGTACCAATTGCTTGAAAAGCATGAATAATCGCCATTTTATAGACAGGAGAAAATGTCTCATCCAGTCCTTTAATATGATGATTGTCGTAGACAACTAACCAAGCCTTTAGTTTTTTAATATCTATAGTAGAATGAAATTTGGTTCTATAGACCCACTGATTACCCAATGCCCGTTTCCCTAGAGAAAGATATTCTAAAGTCCAAATGCCATTATCTTACAAGGCCTTGATCTAATCCTTCATAATACTTTGACACCCAACAATCTTCATTGCCTTCTTAAAAGAATGGGGTTCATCCCTTGAGAGAATGGTTGCATAAAACTTGCGATATGGCACATAAAAGTTGTCACAATTTATATGATGTGCTAGGAAATTGAGTACATGAGGTATGCTGTGGAGAGGGAGTAGAAGTAGTAGTGGATGGACTCTCTTTGATGACAAGAGAAAGAGTATACAATTATCATACAAAAACAGGTACATTATTAGTGATGCTATCTGCTTCTTCAGGCAACCTTCCCATTAAACTTCAAACAAACAATTCAAAAGAATAATGGACAACTTAAATTATATTAACTATAAAGCAACACAAGAAGGATCATACATACCACAAGATGATACCACAAATAGTACCAATAACTAGATTGTAACTAAGTACAGACTTTAAAAAAAATCATTAACTGATTGTTCACTATTTTAAACAGAAAATTCATTAGCTTTAATTGGAAATTAAGTGAACATTAGAGAAAAAAAATTAACAACAAAGAAAGAATTACATTATTTCTCAAGGTCATAAAATATACATTCAAGTGCAATCCATCATTAACAAACCAGTAAGAAATAATAATACCAAGTAACATAAGTAAGCCAAACATGTGATGTGATAGTAAATTAGTAATGTGTTTCTTAAATAAATTGTATCCACCTTGTTGTACGCAAAGCTAATAAAAAATCTGAAGTGATAATACTTCCTGACTGACAACTCAGTCATCATATTCACATATTTGAAACCAAAATTTTAAAATTTTATCATAAAAAAAAAGATAAATAAATAAATAAAACACCACTAAACATCATGAGCTCATCATCAACAACCAAAAAACACATTCAACAAATATTTCCAGTTTCTCAGAAGGATCAAATTGAACTCGAACGCTAGGCAATGAACACACAGGAAAAGATCACTTTATATTTTCCACCATTAATTTACTCTTACAAGAGCTCACATCTAGTCTAGCCACAAACATGTTAAATACTGCTCACTATCTCTCATCAAGAAAATGAAACTAGCTCTCAAATTACACACACACACAAAAAGGCTCCATACAAACTCCCTAATCATTTCACAACATATCTAAATCTCAATCACAAAACCAAGATGAAATCAATATCAATTATCAAGCACGCCTTAATAAATAATGTTCTTACTCGCACTTAGACAAATCATTAACGGGTTGGCCATTTCGAAACCCTAGTTTCTACATCTGAAAACGAATTACACTGCAATACAACCGATCAAGTCACAAAATCTAGTTGCACTACAGCTCAATACACATAAGATACAAATTGAACAACTGCATGCATTATACAAGCATATGCTAATTCGTTACTTTTTTTTTTCAAATCAGAAATGTTGTCATATTTATTTATAGATCTCAATGGAAATTATTGTTTACCTAATATGCCAAAGAGCTCCTGTGGCGTTGGCTCCCAAATTGGCAAGTCAGTATACTGCTGCGCTAATCTTTCCTTTCCTACACTGCATGATGCTTCAACTACATCACATTATCTTGAAATATTTTGAATTATTGCTTCTTCTKCTTCAACCTATAAATTCAAAGTCAATTCAACACATGGGAAATCATAAAATCATATCAAAATCCAACAATTGCATAAAAGAGAATCTAATTACCCGAGACATGACGGTTAATTGTATTGGAGAATCACAAGAAAAAAAGGAAGATCTTTTAAGAGATGGTAAAGTTTTTCTTAGTAGGGAAGAAAAATGAAAATAAAATAAAAAATTGACAGAGTAATTGATTAGGAAGAAAATATTGAGATCCTCGCCTAGGGTAAGAGGAGTACAGTACAGATTTTAGCAGCCGAGAAACTACGAAGGAAAGCTGGGGATTATTAAGATTGGGGGAGATTTAGAGCCTTTGGTTTGGAAGCTTCGAACTGGTTGACGATTGCATGTTGCGGTGGCGATTGCAGGTTGCGGTGACGATTGCAGGATGCGGTGACAATTACAGGTCGCGGTGACGATTGTGGTTGTTGGAATGGTGGGGGTTTAAATTGGGGGAGAATTAGGTCTTTTGGTTATGCCATATCTTCGAATCGGTTGATTATTGTAGTTAGTGGTGGCGATTGCAAGATGATGGTGGTCGGTGGGTTAGAAATGGCGGTGGTTGAATCGGAGGTGTAGGGGAGAGGAAAGGAGCGTAGCGGAGAGGAGAGGATCGATTCTGTTTTAGGGTTTCCAGAAAAGGTGAGTAAAGTGATAATAAATAATACTATATACCACATCGCCTTTTTAGGACGTTCTAGATATTTAAAAACGGGCGATCTGGTATATCGAATATACCACAACATCCATACGAAAGGGAAATCTGGTATATCGAATATACCAGATCGCCCTTTCATAACGACGTTCTAGATATAGGATTTACCAGAAAGCCTTTTCAACGACGATCTGGTATATCGATATACCAGATCGCCTTTTTTAATGACGATCTGGTATATTGATATACCAGAACGCCTTTATAAAAGGCGATCTGGTATATAACGCTTTTATTACGAAAATGCCACCGGCTTATATTCCAGATCGTCTTTTTCTGAGGCGTTCTAGATTGACTGTTCTAGAATATATTTTCTTCACTAGTGAAGTTAGTAAATTAATCATGATGTAACATTGAATGAATATTAGGTCTCAGACCGTGACCTAATGCTCCCTCTGATTTGGTTTCTTGTGAAGCAATAGGGACATTCTCGGCAGGACCCAAACTCATTGACCTATTCGAATTAGGATCATTGTCAAGAAGAGGATATATTACTATAGTGTCAGCCTCTTCCAAAGTACTCGTGGACTCTGTTGTAGTAGGTGTTTACAGACTCGGCATTAGGCCGAACTGCTACGGGAGTAGAGTTTACACTACTGCAGAAACAACAATCTAGAACCGCCTGTTTCAGTAAATTTAAAACGATTATTTGAGGCATTCTAGATGGAGCTGTTCTACAAAGTCTGACTTTCTAGAACACTTATTTGAGGCGTTCTAGAATGTCAAACTTTCTAGAAAGGCTACATAGCCCTTCTAGAAAGTAGTTTTTACCGGTTGAACTGTTCTAGGAAGTGGTTTTTAATAATGGTTACGAAAATGACAATCTAGAAATTATACTTTCTAGAATGGTTACAGAAAAGATGTTCTAGAAAATATACTTTCTTGAACGGTTTTATAAAATAATCGATCTAGAAAGTTATTTTCTAGAACAGGTTTAGACAATAGGCGTTCTAGAAGATAAGATTTCTAGAACGCCATCACAAAAGAGACGTTCTAGTAAATAATCATACTAGAATGCCTTTACGAACTGATGTTTTAGAAAATAAACTTTCTATAATGCCTTTACGAAATAGATGTTCTAGAAAATAAACTTTCTAGAATGCCTTCATGAATTGATGAGTCGAACTAAATTGCTCCTTCAAAATTAAAATAAATTAAACAATGCGTATCTACGTTTTGAAAGCAAGTTCGCCCGTAAGAGAGAGGGGTCACTATAGACAGGCAAGTTAAACCAAATTGAATTCCCAAGGAGTGGAAATACGGAGTCGACGATGTTTATTATATCACACTTCACAAATTCTAAATCTAAACACGTAAAAGAAGAGGGTTTTTGTTTGATTGTTTTAAAAAAAACTAGAATTTAGAACTAATCTTGCAAAGAGAGCATCAATCTCTATGCAAGAACTTTAACTAACGTATTTAAAAATGAAATAGAAAACTATTTACAAATTTAACAAGAAGATTAAACTAAAAGTTGTCATTCAAGCATATTATCGAACACCTACAAAGCATTGACGAGTTATACTATAATCAAGAACAACTATCAATCTAAGAACTGTAGAAACGCAAGAAAGATAGATCAATCAAATTAATCAACAAAGGATTCAAAACAAACTAAATAGTTCCAACATCAAATATCCAAACAAGAAAATATCCAACCAATAGATCATTAACTATAAAACATAAATAGATTTAAGAGAATACTACTTCGAAAAGAATGAATGATTGTCTTGAAGGATGAATACTACGCTAACTCCAGCAATTCTGGAGAGATTAACTTCTATATTATGAACCCGGAAGTTTGTCATGAACTTTGAGTTGCTGCGTTCTTCAAGGTGAATTGGTACGTGATCAGAAACCGATCTCTAACTTGTATGGAGTTTGTCGTGAGGGCTCTTGGGTCTCCGTGAATGAATGATTTCTTGTAGGTTAGGTTCTTGGCCTTTCTTTAGCCTCCAAACCCCCTCCCCTTTGGCCTGGTAACTGAAAGATCTTTTAAAATCCTGAGTTTGTAGAGCTCGCATCCGGCCGGATGGTCTGAAGAATCCGACCGGATGGGGTCTTTGCCAAGAAATCCAGTTTGATGTCATATCCATCCGACCGGATTCGAGTCCAGTAGGCTAATCCAGTCGGGGCATCCGACCGGACGTGATTTAGTGGGTCGCTCCGGGCGGATGTCAGATCCATCCGACCGGATGAGTGTCCTTGTGGCTACTTCTTCGCCTAACTTTCCCGTACTTGTCTCTCGATTCTCATAAAGGTTTACGAGCTTTATATTTTTGATGCCCAAGGCTCGTCTAGTGCTCTAGCTGCATGACAAAACATAGAAGTCATCTCAAAAGGACCAATTATCGATCGAAAAATCGAAAAGTTAAGTAAAAAGCTGTAGAGTGCAAAATAGCCAAATCTCAACCCGAAGAAGATAACAAAACGACTCAAACATGACTCGAAATATATACAAACTCATAATAAATACGTACGAATCAACCACCCCACGCTTTAAAGAATCAAAACCACGTAAGTATGGAAGTAGCTTGATCAAAGAGTCATGTTGTGCATACAATATAGTTTTGAAAATATAAACAATTTTGTCGAGAACTTTTAAACTAAGCTCATGCTACCTTTCCGCCTTGAAATCAAAAGAATGCATCCTCACAAAAGGGAAATATATAATGGTGCACTCATTCGCTCGTTTTTTCAAAAGGTGAGTGTATACACTCCGATTAACAAAATCATGTGTTCAACGACTCGTGAAAATAAAAAAACTCGTATATCGCATATGAGTGCACATTCAGTCAAGAATCAGATGAGGACTTTCTAGGGTTGTAATGTAGGCTCTTTGGTAAAGTATGTCATATATAAAGATGTGTGGCTAACTTGCTAACAAATGCAATCAATAACTCACTCAATCAACAATTATAAGCATAGGCTTATTCTTAGCCTTTTATAACCAAGGCTATTTCTCACCCCAAACTCGAATTAACACGCTTGATCCTAAGGGACATGAGCGTTAGTTCCTTCTATACTCGTTTGCCTTTATAAATAGGCTTATTCTTAAACTCTAGATGCCCTTATGAACTTAAGCAACCTTAAATTTTTTTTTATTTTTTTTTTATAATAACCCTCTAATTCCCACCTTGCAATCGTCATATCTCGGTAGACCAATGATAAATATACTCTCACCTCACATCCTGAAATGAAATAAGAGCTATAATGATGCTCGTAGATAACAAAGAGACTAGATAAAGGCTCAAGGGGGCTCATTATGGATTATAGTGGTTTTTATTTCTAGATCTAGCCGAAATTGGGTTTTATATGTGCCTATCGTCATTTCCAAAACCAAGTGCACACATGCGACTTTAGAGACTTCTTAAAACACTTATCAATTCACAGCATGAAATGTTGATAAACACACAAGGATCCTTACTCGAGTTTTATTCAATCTTTTAAAAACAAGGTGATCGAGTTATACGAGCTTCGCAAAATTGCTAATGACTAAGTGTTGTTTTAAAAATATATATATATGTAGGTTTTGAAAATTTTTGCACTAAACAAGCACAAAAGACTCTAACGTCAGATCACACAGTAGATGATTTCGACAGGCAATCTAGTACAAACACAAATAATCACGGAAATGAGTTCAACATACGTCGACAAAAAAAAAAGACTGAAATAAAACTATTCGACCGAAATGACTACGCATGCATAATATACGACTACTCCCCCTCCCCCCACACAAAAGTAAGCAATCTCCGTATTGCTACCATATGAATCAACATAAGGAAATAGGAAAAGTCGAAACAATTAACATGTGAATAGTTATTATAGACACTCACGCACACAACACGAAATAGAAAAATTAAACAAAAAAAATAAATCAATAAAAACAAAAAACAAGAGTTTGGATAGAGAGATGATACAACGCTGGGGCTCGGGTCCGCCTACATATCCATGCCGTTTGAAGGGGTAAATGGAAATTGTTGCTCAAGTTGCATGAGATGCCCGTCTATGGAAATGAGGTGGTCGTGATTCGCCTCGACCCTGTTGTCCAACCAGAGGAGATTCTGATTAGTCTCGGCAATATTAGCATCTAATCTTGCTAGGGTGTTCTGGAATGACCTAGTTTCCTCGAGTCTCACTCGAGCATCCTCCCGGCCTCCTCGCGTACCTCCCAAGCATCCGTCCGAGCATCCCTTGCATAGTTCTCAATATCGAGGCTCATTAGCCTCATATGCTCCATGATGCTCGTCTGGAAATCCAACGTCTGCCTCCACTACACGTCAGAGTATTAGGAATGGTAAGCACTCGGTCCACTCCTGTAAGTAACGTCAGCATCATATTAACCCCCACTGTATTGTCCATACTGAAGGCCCTCACGATAATCACCGTGCTCGTAACTCTCGAAACCCGTGTTCTGATTTTCCTTACTGTCGTACTCCTCGTCATCGTTTCCTTCATCATCATTGGCCACTTCCTCGTCATCGGATAAACCCCGCCAAAGTCAAAATAGTAACATTTTACCTAATCTAAGTCCGACTTTCGACCTACATCGACACACTCAGGTACGTGACGTCTCCGTTGTAGAGATCACAATTATGATATCGGGCGAGCTTGCTAATGAATGTGCCCAATGTGAGTTTCGCCAGTTTCTTTTCGTGCACTCGTTGCACGTTCTCGATAGCTGCTGTGAGGAGGGGATAGAGGTTCATGCCGCCCTGGTGAGTCACAAGCCATAACGCATATAACTCGGCCGATGAAATTCTTGTCATGTCCTCTTTGCCCAAAAAGCCTTAATCGAGAAACTTGTACGTCAAGTACATGACATGGGATATAAGTGAGGTGGAGTTGTCACGGCATCCAAGCGCCGGTGGTGCTCTTGTGAGTCTATTCCACCATGCCTTTTTATCGTATTCCGTGGCTGAGTCGATTCGACCGTGTCATGATGAATACCGAAAATGAGGTCGAGGTCGGCCTTGGTGGTGTGGTAGAGATGATTACGGAGTTTGTAATTAAAAGAACCTTCAGCGAGAGACTTGAAGGTAGTAAAGAACTCAAGCATCAGCATTCAGTGTCTGGGTGACAAGATTTCGGCCCACATTTGTAACCCGAGTGCCCTATTACATGCTAGAAACTCGTCAGCAGTCTTGTCTCCTTGGTCGGCTTTTCTGTCCAAAAGGCCATGTCGATGTGTCGGGAGGCGTACACGTCCGGGTGATCATAGATTTAAATAACTTGACCTCACTCTCGTCCTCAAGGTTGAACGGTGCTAAGGATCCCACGGTATTGCGTGGTTCTATCCCACGGCTTACTCCCTTGCTTTTGCCCGTATCCTTTCCTCGTCTTGATTGAGATCCGGAAGCCATTACATGCTTTAGAAACTGGAAATTAGGAGAAAAATCTCTTTCGGGCAATTCGTCGAACACCTGTTATGCAACTCAAGTCAAATCCCCAAACTTGCTCAGTTTCTTAAAACAAACAATCCTCTTCGAATTCCCTATAATTAAACTCCCACACAGTTCAATTAAGTTGAGTTTTAAAGCTATTATACCTTGTGGAATGAAGATGGGCATTTTTGGCGAGAATTGGGTTTGGAGCTTGCGTCTTTTGATCGGATGCAGTTGCTCGGCGGTTGGTGACTTAGGTGTTCCGGTTGGATGTAGTTGTGTGGTGGTTGAGTCATAAATTTTGGAGAGATTGTAAGATTGGAAATTTGTTCTCTTTAATATTTTGTGGAAGAAGTTATTTTTGGTGAGTGAGATCTGCATATGGGCATCGGGTTTTAAATAGATCTATAGTGACGTCTGGTTGGATGTGGCTATCATCCGGTCGAATGGTAATACAATGTGTTTCATCTGACTGGTCACCATCACCAATCCAGTCGAATGGTTTTCCAAAAAGTTAATCCCACTATACACTTGATCCAATCCGGTCAGATTCTAATATAGTGTGTTCTATCCGACCGGTCATTAGCACCAATCCGGTCGGATGATCCTGCACGGATAGAATCCAACCGGATTGTCAGGAATTTCTTAAGTTCATCACTCCCTGCACACTTAACATACCATTATCAAATCTATCAAACTTCGGCTTATCATACATAAAAATATGTACAAGAATAATAATAAAAATGTAGATAAAACAAAACTATGGAAAAAATAATAGAAACTTGGGTTACCTCCCAAGAAGTGCAACTTTTAACGTCTTTTGCTCGATGATACCTTTCTTTAGTTCTAAATGTCTTGATGTGGATTGCTCAATAGCGCGACTTTACGATTGTTCCTGGGAATAGCTCCTCCGTGGTACAACTTCACACGATGCCCATTGACTTGAAAAGTGTAGTCGCTTTTCTCGCCGTACAGGGAGACAGCCTTGAACTCATTGATCTCCATAATCAAGTAAGGGCCACTCCACTTGGACTTGAGCTTTCCAGGAAAGAGTTTAAAACGAGAGTTAAAAAGTATAGCCAATTTCTCCACTTCCAAGTCTTTCGGAACGAGCTTCTTGTCATACATTTCCTTCATCTTTTGCTTTCTCGTCCAGGCTATCTCATAAGAGTCGTTACAAATCTCCTCTATCTCGGTCAAATCTAACTTGCGATATCCTCCTGCTTTATCCAAATTCATGTTCAGTTTGCGTAAAGCCCATTCCGCCTTATGCTCTAACTCTACTAAAAGGTGTCACACTTTCCCATAAACTAGCCAAAATGGGATCATGCCCAAAACCGTCGTGTGGGTCGTTCGATATGACAACCATGCATCAACCAACTTGGTTGCCCAATCTTTGCGGTTTGGCTTCACCGTTTTCTCCAAGATAGATTTTATTTGTTAGTTGCTCGTCTCTACTTGCCCTGATGTTTGGGGGTGGTAAGGAGTTGTTACCTTGTGTCGTACTTCATACTTGTTCATTAATCAGTCAAGTCACGATTGCAGAAGTTGCTGCCACCGTCGCTTATTATCGTCATTGGCATGCCAGAACTACTGAAAATGTTATCTTGGATGAATTTGAGCACGACATCATAATTAGCTTTCCGGGTGGGATTCACCTCCACCCACTTTGACACATAGTCGACCCAAATGAGTATGTACTCGTACTCTCCGCTCTTAGGAAATGGGCCCATGAGATTGATGCCCCACACATCAAATATCTCGATCACCTAATTTGGCACCAACGACATAACGAAAGGAGCTTTTGACATGCCAAATTCGAGTGTCTGACCCCCTGAATCATCATTCCGACCCGATGACTTATCATTGGTCTTGTCAGAGCCTGCAGCTTGTCTCATCCTTCTTCCCTATCGTGCCCGATCTTTGGCAGTTATCACATATCTTGCAATATTGTCTCCTAATTTGCACATTTTTGTATGTGTTTTTGTTACCTTTTTGTGTTGCGTTTGCATGTGTTTTGCTTGCATTTATGGTTATTAGGAGTCTATTAGGCCTATTTTGTTAGATTTAGGTTTTCGTAGCGTTTGCGCAGTTTTTATTAAGTTTTCGTAGTTTTTCATTCATTTTTATATTTTTGGCCGGAGAATGACCAAGCGGGACCCGCGCACGCTTAGGGCATTCAATTCGACTCGCTATGGAATGGACAAGTGACGACAAGCAAGAGAACATTGCGCAAACAAGGAACGGCAACCGTCAGACGTCTAGAGCAGAAAATGAGAAAAATCAAGCCGGGAGCAGCCATGCCAGTCGATCCACTGACATGCAGTCCATCGACTGCTAGTCCAGTCGATCGACTGACCCAGCCTAGATCGACTGCTCGACAGAAGATGGGCCTTTTGAGGATGAAGCAGTCGATCGAGTGGTAGTCAATCGATCGACTGCAACGTAGGGAATTTTGTAATTTTTGGCCCATTTTGATGATTTTGCCCCTGCGTCCTCTATATAAACCCGCAACCCTTTCTCCACCAACCTTATCCTTCCTTGGTTGATTTTTGAACTCCTTTAGTATCTTCCAAGCTTTTACTATTCCATTGCTTTAAAACCCTAGATTATAATCCATAATTTAGTCTAGTTAGTTTTAGTTAGTTTTTCTAAGAAAGTGTTGGAGAGGGTGACACCTCCTTCATTTGTGTTTCTTGTTGTGTAGAAGATTTGATTTATCCTTTGAAGGTTGTAGCTAACTTGAAGCTTTTGTGTTGAATGCAAATTTGGTAGTAATCTTTCTCTTTTATTTTGAGTGTTATTCTTGTATTTTTTCAATTGCTTTTGTGTTAATTGTTCAATTTGTAGTTCATGTTGTTTTTCATTGCATTCCAAGCTCTCAACTTAATTTTCTAGCCTTTTAAACTTCTTCTTGCATAAAACTCCATTGAAGCCCTCTTTGAAGCTTTTTATTCCTTTTGTCTAAACAAACCTTTGGTGTTTGAAATACATAAGGGGCTTTCCTCTTTGATAAATTTGACTTCTTTACATTTAATGCTCTTTGACTCGTTGCATTTCAAAGCTTTGTTTTTCCCTCCATTTAAGCAAGCTTTAATATTCATTAGCTTTTTCTTTAATTAGTGTATTCAAGTTTTCATTTCAATTCAAGATTTTGTTTTAAGAACTCTAACCCAAAACAAATGACTATTGCTTTCATAGAGTAGATTAGTTTAATCGGTATTAATAAGAGACTAAGTAAAAACACCGATTGCTAATAATATCTATCCTCGAGAGACACGACTCGGATATAACTCATCGCTCTACAATCGAATCCATACTATTGTAGAGATGATTTCTAAAACTAGAGTGTTAAGAAATCTTCGATCAAATTTTAGCATGGCTGCTCCCGACTCGAATTTTCTCGTTTTTCGCTCCAGACGTCCGCCGGTTGTCGTTCCTTGTTTGTGCTATGTTCCCTTTGCTTGTCTTCACTTGTTCATTCCATAGCCAGTCGAATGGAATGCCCTAAGCATGCGCGGGTCCCGCTTGGTCATTCTACGACAAAAATTATAAAAACGAGTGAAAAACTATGAAAACATAATAAAAAACGCACAAACGCTACAAAAATCTAAAACTAACAAAATAGGCCTAATCGACTCGTAGTTCACATAAATGCAAGCAAAACACATGTAAATGCGACACAAAAAGGTAACAAAACACGTAACAAAAACGTGCAAATCAGCTCCTGAAATGGCCTCCATCATCATGGAAAACCTCAATCTGTCCATATTCTCTTCGTCCGGAATACACCTCCGATAAAGTCCATCCTTTCAGCGCTTGTACAAGTACGGATCATCCCAAAAGAAGCTCCAGCATTTGAACAAAAACCGCTCCCTTTATTGGGCAGAAAGGTGGTTAGGGATAATATTTTATGCAAGGTAGTTCACAAAATCGGCATACCACAAATCATAAATGTTATTGATAGCATTAGCATCCTCATAAGGAAAAATATCATCAAAAATTATGCTTGCTAGACTCACTATCTACCAACATGCGAGACAAATGATCGGCCACCACATTTCTCAACCTTTTCTTTCCCTAATCTCAACGTCGAATTCTTTCAAAAGAAGAATCCAACGAATCAACCTAGGCTTACTTTGGATTTTTGTAAATAAATGGCGTAAAGCCGCATGATTGGTATGCACAATAATTTTAGAACCCATAATATAAGAATGGAACTTATCTAGTGAAAACACAACAGCAAATAGTTCACGTTCAATGGTAATATAGTTTCTTTGGGTGTTATTCAACATGAAACTAGCATAATAAATGACCCTTAAAAACTTATCAACATGTTGCCCCAGGACAAACCCCACCGTGTCGTTCGACACATCACACATAATCTCAAATGGAAGGGACCAATCAGGGGCAACACAATGGGTGCCTGGGTGACTTTCTCTTTCAAAACATTAAAAGTGTTAAGACATTCATGGTCAAACTCAAACATCACATCTTTACTTAAAAAATTACACAACGGGCGGCAAACTTTAGAATAATCTTTTATAAAGCGCCGATAAAACCCACGTGTCCCAGGAAATTCTAATACCTTTGACATCTCTATGGGGTGGAAGGGTTTCAATAACATCTATTTTAGCCTTATCGACTTCCATCCTCTTATGAGACACCACATGATCGTGTAAAATTCCACTTTTTACCATGAAATTGGACTTTTCCCAACTCAGAGTTAAACAAGACTCAACACATCGCTCAAGCACTTTAGACAAATCATTCAAGCAATGAGAAAAAGATGAGTCGTATACCGAAAAGTAGTCCATGAAGACTTCAAGGAAGTCTTCAATGAACTCAGTGAAGATGGAGAGCATGCACCTCTAAAAAGTCGTTGGAGCGTTGCACAAACCGAACGCATCCTCCGGTAGGCATACGTGCCAAATGGGCACGTGAACGTTGTCTTCTTCTGATCCTCCGGATCTATCGCTATTTGGTAGTACCCGAAGAGGCCATCCGAAAAGCAGTAGTATTCATGTCCTGCTAGCTTGTCGAGCAACCAGTCCATGAAAGGTAGTGGAAAATGGTCCTTTCTTATCGCGTCATTGAGCTTATTGTAATCGATGCACATGCACCACCCGGTGGTTAGGCGTGTTGGAATGACCTCTCCCTTTTTGTTCTCCACGATTGTGATGCCTCCCTTCTTCGGAACCACGTGCACTGGGCTAACCCATTCACTATCCACCATTGGGTAGATAATCCCTTCGTCAATGAGTTTGAATATTTCTTTCTTGACTGCATGCATGAGTGTAGGGTTCAGATGTCTTTGCCCGTCTCAGACCGACTTGGCTCCTTCTTCTAACTCTATCCGGTGCATGCAAGTGACCAGACTGATCCCTTTAATATCGTCGATGCTCCAACCAATAGCTTGTTTATACTTTTTGAGCACCTCGATCAATTTTCTCTCCTCATGCTCCGCTAACTCCGTGAAAATGATCACGGGTTTCCTCAAGAAAAACATATTTGGGGTGGCTCGGTAGTGGATTCAATTACATCTTAGGACCCAGTGCAGGCCCAATAGACATTTCCCCCATATCCTCATTTTCAATTACAAATAGATCGACCACCCCCTCTGCACTTGGATCAAAATCGTCGTCCTCAACGTTCAATTATTCTAACGGTATGACACCGAACAAATCCCTCATGCATTGGTACACAAAATTGAGATAAGAGCAATCGAGACCCAAAAGAGGTGATTGAGAATCTTGGGTGTCTCTGAGAGAAAACGTTACGGACTCATCAAAAATGATTAACGTCATCTTCCCGCGACGCACGTCAATCATGGTGTGTGAGGTTTCCATGAATTGTCAACCCAAGAGAATAGTGTGCTCCTTTCTTGAATTGGCCTCCTCTCCGACATCCAGTATCACAAAACCCATGGGGACTACTAATGAGCCGACTTCTACCAAATGAGCGGTCTTCTAGTTGAAGTCGTATGCTTGTTGGAATCATCTCCCCAAGGTTGAACTGTTTGTATAGGGTGTAGGGAATCAAGTTGATCCCTGCCCCTAGATCGAGGATTCCTCGTGCCTTTTTTCCATCCCCAAGAGTTATCGTAATGAAAAACTCCCGGGATCACTTACTTTCGGTGGTAGTGGTTGGTGGCATATGGCACTCACTTCTTTCGACAACACAACCAATTCATTTTCTTCCAGCCATCTCTCCTTTGATGCGAGCTCTTTGAAGAATTTTACGTACGCTGGCATTGCTTTGATTACGTCAAGAAGTGGAAGGTTGACGTTCACTCTCTTCAACATGTTATAAATCTCCATGCACTTCTTGTTCTCCTTTGCTGGCTTAAGATGGTTTGGAAACGGTATGGGGTCTTGAATGACTCGTTGTGGCTTGAAACGACTGGAATTGCCTACTTATCGGTCTCATCCGACCGGATGTGTTGTGGTGTCCGGTCGAATGAAGCTACTGTATTGATATCCGACTGGTTCTGCTTGTCCATCCGGTTGGATGTTGCTTCAATCCGACCGGATTCTTGATTTGTGCGACCAGATTCTCCTTATGTTCTAGCAATCCGGCCGAATTCTGGGTTCATCCAGCCGGATGTCTTCGTTGCGCCTTCCTTGCTCGAATTGGTTCCCTTGGCGGATAGTTCCCGGTGATAGAACCTGGAGCGTATCTATTTTAGGATTTTTGAATACCCTCAATTGTTGCCTTTTTGCCGTTCAAGGGTGGCACGTCATCACTTGTTTCTTTTTCTTCCAAACTCGGCTTCTTTTCAAAATATTCTTCCTCTAACTCTCTGATCCCATTATCAACCTTCTTTCCTCCTCGGAGTACATGTATTGCAATTGATTGCTCAAGTTGACTAGGCAGCTTCCCGGGGTCGGTCCCAAGCTTTGCTAAGGATGCGGAGATTTGCCCCCATCATCATTTCCAACTTGTCCTCTTGTTTCTTAGTGCTATTGTTCTTTTCTATTGTGCGGAGAGTCTCTCCTCGATTTCGTAGAGTCTCAAATTCTTGTTGTTGTCGCTACAATTGCAACTCTTCATCAGAATTCAAAGGAGGAGGAGCTTGTTGTTGTTGTGAAGCCCGGTATGCTTGTTGGCCTAAGTTATTTGGCCCTTTTGGAGGGCGCTGTTGATAATTTCCTAGGCCTTTCTTCTGGTAGAAGTTGATTACTTGGAACTCCTTGATTTCTGTTCGGGGGAGGTGGTGTTGGATACTGGGGAACAGTCTATTTCGGTACCGGCACATAGTTAGGATTTCCCGGGCCATACTTGAAGTTTGGATGATCTCAGAACCCAAGATTATATGTGTTCGAGTAAGAGTCGTAGTTTCTGGTGAAGTTTTTGCCCGATTTGTTGTTGGGCTGAAAAATTTGAACGGCGTTCACCTCCTCATCCTCATCTTCATCAAACGTCACCTTACATGCATCATCTCCATGTCTGAACGCTCCACAAATTCCACACGTTTTGTGTGAAGTTTGTGAATGGCTCCTCCTCTCGATTCATCATGCTTTTCAATAAGGCGACTTGTTTCTTGAGTTCCTCAATCTTGTTAT
This sequence comes from Phtheirospermum japonicum, assembly GCA_014905375.1. Lineage (NCBI taxonomy): Eukaryota > Viridiplantae > Streptophyta > Magnoliopsida > Lamiales > Orobanchaceae > Phtheirospermum > Phtheirospermum japonicum. Next base: position 479,476 of record BMAC01000295.1, on the reverse strand, counting down.
TTTCCTCTCGAGAAGTTGACACCTCGTTCACTTTAATTTTTCTCGGCCGGGAGCTTATCTGTTGCGACTTCTCACCCATGAGGTCAAATAGATCCCATACTTCTCTTGCGGTTATGTCTCCAAAATCACTAGCTTTTTCTTCCACCTGTTGCTTATAACTTGGCAAAAAACCCTCATGGAAATAGTTGTTGACCATTTTAAGACTGTTGTTGTGATGCAGGCATACATGGAGGATCCCCTTGTAGCGTTCCCACGCTTTGTGGAATGATTCCCCATCCATTTTCTCAAAGTTGGTAATTTCTCTCCTCAACTTCGCCGTCGTTTGGGCCGAGTAAAACCTGCCCACGAATTTCTTGTAAACCATATCCAAATGAGTTAGGGAGTTAGGTTACAACGATAGAAGCTACTGCTTAGCTTTTTCCTTCATACTGCTCAGGAACCACCTCATTCTAAGCTGCCCTTCATTTAGTCCCCGAGCTGGAATTCCAGACACCGTCGCGTAGAATTCTCAAATGAAATTGAGCGGGTCTTCATTTGGCATGCCAAAGAAAATGGGTAGCTGGCTAACATGATTGGACTTCAAATCGTAGTCTCGGGCCGTGGGGCCTAAGAACATGGCTGAGCTGTATGGACCGATGGTTGGGCACACGAGGTCGCTTTCTCGGCATTCATTCGGATATCGTGGGGCTCGTCCCCCACCAAAATTAGCATGTCCTCCGTAGTCTCTCCATCCACCGTACTCCTCCCGATTCCCATAATATTGAACATCTTCATAATACCCATAATCCTCATTCGCATTCGCATTGTTTTGGGCATTCTCGTCCTGCCAAGCACGGTACAGTTGTCCCTCTCCTCTATTTCGAAAACAATTCAGTTCTCGCTCCCGGTTCTTGTATTCTTGGTTCCGTTGGTTATTTTGGGGCTGGGGTCCACCATTACCAATGTGGTTGTACTTGAACTCCTGATTGTCCCAGGCATTGAAGGCTCGGGCTTCTTCTCGATTCCGGAAGTGTTGTAGCATTCGATCGATTGGAGGGTCGTCGATTGGATTATCTGGCATCATGACTCGATGGTTGTCTTAGGGATGGGGCCCCCTATTATTTCCATCTTCGAGGATCTCGGGTCCTCTCTGTTATTCATCCTGGTTGTGCTCTTGGTTATCAAGAAGAGCAAACATCTGTGGATCTTCATCTCGGATGTCGTTCCGCTGGTCTCTCACGTGCATGTCATCGTCCGGTGGCATGCCGTATGGCTTTGATCGCGAGGGGTAGTGTGGTTGTCGTGTCCTCTCTCTCGGACACCATTTGTTCCTCCTCCTCTTCCTCCGATTCGTGGGCCACCATAATGTGGAATGTTTGACATGGTAGCTGGGGTTGCTTCGGATGGATTCCCGTCAGAGGAAAGAAAGAGTTGTATCGGTCTCCCTACTCGTTTTATGTTGTCAATCAATGGGGAAAGTTACCTCTAAGGCCTCTTCGACCTTGCATCAACAAGAAACAACATCAACACATCGTGTGGCAAACCAAGAGCAATTATACATAGTATCGAACATAAAACTTAACACGAATAAACGTCATTAACACCTTTGCCACTCCCCGACAACAGCGACAAATTTTGAGTCTACCTAAATTGCTCTTTCAAAATTAAAATAAGTTAAACAATGCGTGTCTATGTTTTAAAAGCAAGTTCGCCCGTAAGAGAACAGGGTCACTGTAGATTGGCAAGTTAAGTCGAGTTATGTTCTAAAGGAGTTGAAATACGGAGTCGACGATGTTTATTATATCAAACTTCACAAATTCTAAATCTAAACATTCGAACGAAGAGGATTTTTGTTTGAATGTTTTAAGAAAACTAGAATTTAGAACTAATCTCACAAAGAGAGCATCAATCTCTATGAAGTAACTTTAATAACGTATTTAAAAACGAAATAGAAGACTATTTGAAAATTTAACAAGAATATTAAACTAAAAGTTGTCATTCAAGCATATTATCGAAAACCTAGAAAGCATTGATGAGTTATACTTTAATCAAGAACAACTATCAATCTAAGAACTGTAGAAACGCAAGAAAGATGGATAAATCAAATTATTCAACAAAGGATTCAAAACAAACTAAAGAGTTCCAACATCAAATATCCAAAGAATCCGACCAGATGGGGTCTTTGCCAGGATATCCAGTCGGATGTTAGATCTATTCGACCGGATACGAGTACAGTAGGCTAATCTTGTCGGGACATCCAACCGAACGTGATTTAGTGGGTCAATCCTGCCGGATGTCAGGTCCATCCGACCGGATGAGTGTCCTTGTGGCTACTTCATTGGCTGACTTTCCAGTCCAGGGATCGTCTAGCGCTCTAGCTGCATGAGAAAACAGAGAAGTCATCTCAAAAGAACCAAATATCGATCGAAAAATCAGAAAGTTAAGTAAAAAGCTATAGAATGTAAAATCATGCAATATAGCATAATCTCAACTCGAAAAAGATAACAAAACGACTTAAACATGACTCGAAATATATAAAAACTCATAAAAAATACGTACGAATCAATTGACGTTCTAGAAAAATAAACTTTCTATAACGCTCTTACAAAATAGACGTTCTAGAAAATAAACTTTCTAGAACAGTTTTTCAAAATAGACGTTCTAGAAAGTATATATATAAAACGTATGTTCTAAACAGTCTATTTTTTCTAGAATGGGTTTTTTAATATCCGTTCAAGATTTTATAGTCTTGGAATTCCAGGATCTTTTATCCAGACCTGTTCATCGCTCATAAATCATAATATTTAACATCTATTTAAATCATAATTTTTTCACAAAACACCTGTTATTTATATAATCCCAAGATAATCCATCAATCACAATAATACACAATCACCAAAAGATGTCAATACAAACAACACAAGTTGCCAAATACACGGTCACCAAATGTTAAAATAAAGAAATCACCAAAAAACGATGAGTATCTATTTTTCTACCATTCAAGTTATCCATAAATAGTTTGTTTCTTACACTCCGAAATATATTGCACACCTATATATCATGATCAAGCAAGGACCTCTAGTAAACACTCGGCCCAACGTCTACGTACATCATAAATCTCATCATTTTTTAATAAAATGCAAATTTATTATTACAAAGAAGAAAACCTTTCATTCAAACACAGATCACAACGTCCGTTCCTTAACTAAAGGCATCTGTTCGGGCCTTATTAAAACCTCTTGAGGTAACCCACCCTTGTGGGAGAGACCCTCGTAGAGGAAAGAGTACCCTCACCACGATAGTAGTAGAAGGAACAGAACAAAGCGATAAAAAATGCTAAGAGCCACAAACCAACTAAATGTAAAAATAAGCTACAACAAGAAGGTCATGATCTAATAAGCAGAAACACCAAGGTCCTCTACTGAACTGAGATTAAACTGACATCCTAGGGGCTGATGTCAAGATTGTGATGAACGGTACACCGTTTTACCCAAAATATCATCGTTCACCAAATCTAAGAAGAACGCCGGAGGTGAAGTGAACCAGTCGTATCAGAGAGAATTAGACTTAGAAAGCGCATCAATGCATCATAACACTACAAAAAAACAGCAAATTTCCGAGGGATTTTCCGAGGGAACGGAATTCCCTCGGAAATTTCCGAGGGAAAATCGAGGGAAATAAAAATCCCTCGGTTTTTTCCGAGGAAATTACATTCCCTCGGAAAATCCCTCGAAAATCAGGGCGCCAAATGTTCCCGCCTGAAGAGTTTGATAATGTAGAGGCATTTGATGATGGATTGCCCATGAAGTTTGACGTGCCTAAAAACTGAGCCAAAAGTGGAGTTGAGACCACAACGAGATCGTTCGAAGTTTGAGCCAAGAGAAGAGACGAAGCCACCGCATAATCGTTCAAGATGTGTTTCCCTCGACCCCTACAAGAATTTTAAACGTACGAAGAAAAAGGGCGAGGCTAATAGCAAGGATTGGACAACGAAGAAGAAGAATTCGAACGAAGTTTTTAACGAGAAGTTCAAGGTTGGTCCAACTAGTGCTGTATAATTCCGATCGTAAGTTTGATCCAACCAAGTTTGAAGTCGCATGGAGTGGACCATTTTTAATAAAGGAGATGGATGAGTATGGTGTAGCCACTCTGTACGATGAGAGTGCAAAGACGAGGATTCCAAGTCCACAAGCATCGACTTAAGCCTTATTTACGAGGAATATATGAAGAGTCGAGATAGGAGCAAGAAGGAGTTCGTGGAC
>BMAC01000295.1:439827-456351 GCA_014905375.1 Phtheirospermum japonicum | reverse complement strand
GCTCAGAGGGCGCAGCTTGAGGCGTTGCAGCAGCAGGCAGCCGAGGAAAGGCGACAGCGTGCGGAGGAGCGCCGGCAGCAGGAGGATTTTCAGGCGCGGACGAACGCCCAGATGGCTGAGATGTACGCTCGTTTCCAGCAGCAGTTCCCCGCTCCCTATCAGCAGCAGCAGCAGTTTYCCCCTCCCCATCCATAGAACACTTTTATTTATCTAATAAACTTTGTCACTGTTTCGATCGAACGCATGTAATTCATAAATTTTCAAATATTTTTTTATTATAATTGATTTATTTCTTTGACTTTTCTTTAATTGATTTTTTCAATTTTTTGGGAATTTTAATAATTAAACAAGAATTAAAATTAAAACAAAAAATTAAAAATTAATAAAAAAATTAAAAAATTAAAAATACCGAGGGAAAGTTTCCTCAGAATTTTGAAAATTCCGAGGGAATGGGACTCCCTCGGAATTTTTCAATTTCCGAGGGAATATAATCCCTCGGATTTCCGAGGGAATGGAAATCCCTCGAAATTTCGAGGGATTTTATTCCCTCGGAAATTGAAGTATTCCGAGGGAAATGTTCCCTCGAATTTCTGAGGGATTGTCCGGTAATGGTTCCGAGGGAAACAATCCCTCGGAATTCCCTCGGTTTTGTAATTTCGAGGGATTTATTTCCCTCGGAACTGATTTCCGAGGAAGGTTTTTTCGAGGGAATTTTTCCCTCGGAATTTCCCTCGATTTAACCAAAACCGAGGGATTTTTTTCTTAATTCCGAGGGAAGAATCCCTCGGAAATACTGAGTTTTTTTGTAGTGTAAATTATATTGTCTGAATAAGGTTGTTCCATATTGAGTGCTTCTAGGTCAATGACAGAACGCACAATAAAATAATAAAAAATGACGAAAAATAATGGGTGATATAAAATATATGAATAAAATGACCAAATAGGCTATGTTCAAACCCCAGCATAATATTCCTAATTACACTTACATTGGTGTATAAAATGGCTAAAAAACCCGCATGTCTAATTTGAATGTAAATTACCATATTAGTTTTATAGAATATTCTCTCGGATTCACTATTACTTTCACCGCATTTTCTCGGTATAAGGTGAAGTTAATGAAGAAATATTTACGTATGAAAATTATCATTTTGAATGAGTTAACAATGTCTAATTGGATGATATCCAGCATATGCCTCATTACAAAAAACCCGCATGTCTCCGATGTCTTTCGTTGGTCAAACACTGGAAAAAAGATAAATGATGAATTACAATAAATTACTATACACTCAACTTGAATTTACATAAATATCCTTCATGCACAATAATTTTATTGTCTTTACCAACCAAGGGCAAATAGATCACAATAAACTTACCTTCGGATAAACCCATTGATGCTTCTTTAACTGGTAAGTGTGCGTCCCCTTCATCATTTGGTATGCATTATATGCTCTATATGGTAAAGAAAATTATCAAGTAAAAGACAAATAAAAATACTACAAGATAAAATTCTAAAAAACATACATCTCAATCTTATCAGAAATCTTTTTCTTCGCCTTTTTCCCCTTGTAGCAGAACCAAGCCACACTATTGTATTTAGGACAAAGAACCATCAATTGCAAATAATTCCTACAAAACATGAAATAAGACACATAATGAAATTAGTCATGAGATCCACAAGGACAAATGTATAAAGAATATGGTCCCAGAAGGCAGCAATATAGCACTATGAAAAGACGACGTGCAAATTTACAGAATAGCAAAAGCAAGCAATGACCTCATTCGATTCCAACTTCACCTAAAACTCAAATCATCCACAGATTTTCATGAAAGAAACAAAATAAACTTGGAGGAAGCAAACTGAGAAGTGGCTCACTATCATCTTGGAACCACTTTTAGTTAATTTATCTAGACCTTGCAGTGCCAATCCCACATGTTTTTTAGTTTTAGCTGTAGGAACGTTCATGTAATTTGAGAATGTTTGATTAAAAGATACTCCAAATAAAAATATTAGGAACCAATATTAATCCAATAAAGATATATACTTCATCTGATTTACAGATATGTTTCGATTTCGGGTGAAAGGTGTAATGTCAGGACTCATATATGTTAAAACAAAAGGTTCTCTCCATATATTTCTTCCCTTCCTTTTAGAATCATCTTTAACTTAGGAAATTTGGAATGCCGGATCCGTTCTCATATGCTCTAGAATTTCTAATCACACCAAGCACATACAACATGATCCATCCATAATCACACAATTAAGTCACATAATGCAGAGAGGCGAACGAAAACTCGAAGTTTGACATCAATACAATAAATCAGAGGACAGTTTTGGAAAATAAAATATCATAATCTAGGAAATTTATCAAAATCTTAGGATGTTCCGCGAACAAATGACAACAATTTGGGATGACATCCCAAATTATATAGACATCATTTTACCAAACAAGCAATTAAAATGGTCATCTTTTATGTGTGTCTTGGTAAAAATTCAAAAGCCTAGTAATTACTCTGTTACTAGGTCTTAAAAAGTTCTCCAGTGATAAAAAAGGACGAAATAAGGATCACTAAAACTTTGTAGGAAAACTCAGTGTTGCTTTTACAGATCTTGATCTTTATTATTATTTTGTCCAAAATAATTTCTCATCGACTATCACCAACAGCGCTACCGCTAAAAAATACAATCATTATGTCTCGTTTTTCTATAATTTCAGCATATTTCTTCTCTCCATAACTTAAAATAAAATTTCAAAATCTGTCATGAATGATAGCCATGAATAAATAATTCGTGTTGTTCTTGAAATGCAACTTATAAACTTTTAATGCGCAATTTCTGAATATCTAAAATGTAATAGATACTAGTCAGAGCTTAATGTGGAACAAAGTGGGTGATATTATGATTCATTCTCAATTCCTTTACTTTGAAATTAGTCAGAAGAGTTAAAACATTCAGAAAATAAAAGATTAAAAAAAGTAGCTTTTTTCACGTAAATAGGTGCAAGGAAGCACTCAAAATCTTCTTGTGAAATTCTTTTCCGAAGCAGCACGCTTATTTCTTCATTAGTATTTTTATGACATTCAATGATTAGCTGACACATCAATCCATATTTATCGTTATGCCCCGATAATTTCAATATGTTGTAGAGATACCTACAACATTAGAACATTGTTAGGATGTATGCATGAGTGCTTCAATATTAGTAGGTTTAAAAACATGTGTTTCCATGAGGTCAAATAAATACTTATTGTAAAATTGCATGACAGAAACAGAAATCTCCCGAGCTAGAAAAAAACCCATGATGTACTCCTGATTTATTTGCACACTTTGGTCCATCTTCTCACTCACAATACCAACTTCCAGTGATATATATTTTGGTTGAGTAATATCAGTCGACGCAACCCACAAACATTTCAGAACATCATTGCTAGTCTCGGTTTGGGATTGGGTTTTGGATTGAGTTCCTTTTATTTAAAAATTCCCTACATAAATAATTATAATGTCAGTTCTAACACATTATAAATAAATATGTTAATAATGGCAGTTCCTTTGTTACTAATATTATTATTGTCGTCAATTCTAGTTCGAACAAGTTTACCTACTACTAACTAAAAAGCATGAATATTCCTTTCAAAATTTTACTTGCTCAATATACCCCTTAATCTTCTTAGTTTAATGGGCAAAGATGTAATTAGCAATTTACAAATTATTATGAATTATTAATCATGAAAAGTGTAGAAATTAATAATTAATGTATTAGTATCTCAGGAGGCAATCTAAAAGTTGAAAGAGTGCTGAAAGAGACAGTTTATTCCATAAATCCTATCAAATCTTTGCATTTTTATTTTTGAAGATTTCTTTGCCTACCCATCTTCCATCGTCTTCTCCCTCGAATTGAACTGATACAGAGATTCCAACACGACTTTTTTCTTTTATAGTAATTTTCTTTTTAAATTCTTAAACTTTATTTATATCTATATAGATTGAGCAATCTATCGATGTTGTCATTAGGAAACTTAAGATGTGGAAGGAAGACAAGGATTATTGTGTGTCTGTGATTATTCATCCTGAAGGCAGTCAGATACATGCAATTGATTGTAGCGTTCTTTTCTCTGTAAAAGCAAAGGTTCGATTTTTTTTTTTTTTTTTGCTATGGATATTAGGTCATTAATGTAGTGTTTTCACATTTTTCATTTTAATTCTTATCAACTTGATTCTCTGTTTTTAAAGTATTATCTCAGTGCTTGGTAGTTAAGGCAACCTTGAAGAAAAAATTAATCCCATTTGGATGTTTCATGTTTGTATAGTAAATCTTTGGCTAATCCATCCCTGCTGCCTGTCTGTGCTAACTGAATTAAAGTGAAACTATCACAAATTGAATTTCTGGACAGCAAAATTCTATAAATTCATATTTTTACACCAGTCAACTATTCAGCAAATCAACATTGTTTATTGTATCCAGTCTGCAATTTGAATTGAGAAAAATAATGCAAGTATAATAACAGAAGCTACCATCATATATTCATATACCAAAATTCCCACCTGCAATATTTGGATAAGAAACATAATTTCATTTTTGAGGGAAAAAGGTACAATTTTCAATGTTATTTCAACAACAACAAAAAAAACATAACTAACTCCAGTTCAATACTTTGAATATTTACCAAAAGCACAAATAAAAAAAATTAATACAAAAATCGGATTGCACATACCCCAGTGATTTAGTCTAGTTAACAAAAAAAACCCTCTTTTATCTTATAAAATTACACATACGCCCTTTCGTAAACTTTTCTATAAACACCTATCCTTGTAGAGAGAGCGCGAGAAGCATTTTCTTGATACTACATGTAAACTCTTGTAATTTTGAAATTCGCTGCTTTTTCTTTTTTTTTTTTATTACTCAAACCTCAGGGTAGTTCTTGTAACTTCCCTAAAATATATGCAGAACTGCAGGGCTGGTTTCACATGATCAACATTAATAAATCTTAATCTATTAGAATTTTATAAATTAGCAGTAATGGTGCTAATTACTACAAGTAAGACCAGAAATAATCCAAACATTTTACTAGTATTAAGAAAAGTACATTGTGTGTAACACTCTGCATCAAACTTCTAGGCCAAGCAATGAACTGATAATTTATAGGCCCAAGTAGTGATCTTATCCTTCGGGAATGGAATAAGTGCATCTCCAACTACAACCCGTACGACTGTCTCTCTTACTTCACCAGCTTTCATTATTTTGTGGTGTATGGTCGAACCCAAGTCGTGAAGATGACCATATGCAACCAATCATCTCTGCGGATCCTCGACATATAGCTCATATTGATCATCGTGTTCTTCATGGATATCATCTACTATAAGAACCGAGGTGCAACTCTCTTTTGCACTCTGGACTACTGAAGTCTTCGAGGCAAACGTAGTGGCCACTTGGGAGTTGAACATCATCAGCATCTCTGCTCTTAATTTTTTCTGCAGAAACCCTGGGTGCAACAATAGCAACTACCTCCTCTCGGGACACCATTCCATCGTCGACATGGTGTTGGGGCTTTCCGAAGTAGGTCCTAAGTGTATGTCCTTTTCCAACTCTCCTGACATGGCCGGGATGCTCTGGCTTTCCTATTGCAACTGCAAGTACATTGTTCCTGCCACTAGAATTAAAACTTCCCTGGGATTGTTGTTCTTCTAAAGATTCCTGTGACAAAATGTATTGAAAGAAATATATCACATTGATTGATTAATCCTAACTGCCTCAATTAATTACAGAAATTACCCTAGGTTAAGCTTAGTTACAAAAAAAATTATCTTGTTTGGTGCTATTTTTATAATTATGGGTTCGTTTTTTAATTAATCATAACTACCTCAATTAATAAACCCTAAGGCTAAGCTTAATTACAAAAACTTATTAAAAAACGATAGGGAGCACGAAATAGAAAAAAAACATTTTAAAAAGTTTAGGGGGATTTTTATAATTATGGGGTCATATTGTAATTAATCTTATATTCTTATTACTTACAAAAGTACCCTTAAGGTTAGTCCTAATTAGGTAAAATAACAGACTTGTTTGGAGGAATTCTTAAAATTTTGGGGTATAAAAGAAGTAATTACGAAGTACCCCTAGGTTAAGCTTAATTACAAAAAAAAATAAAAAACTGCCTTGTTTGGTGTTTTTTTGTTTTTTTTTATGATTATGGGATCATTCTGTAATTAATCCTAAATGCCTCAATTCAAAAACTCTAAGGCCAATCTTAATTACAAAAACATATTTAAAAAAGATAAAGACACGATATACAAAAAAAAAGCATTTTAGGGGATTTTTATAATTATGGGGTCATTTTGTAACTAATCTTATATTATTCAATTACTTACAAAAGTACACTTAAGGTTAATCCTAATTACAAAAGTCAAAATAACAGACTTGTTTGGAGGAGTTCTTAAAATTTTGGGGTATAAAAGAAGTAATTATAAAGTACCCCTAGGTTAAGCTTAATTACCAAAAAAAAAGGTTGTCTTGTTTGGGAGGATTTTTATAATTATGGGGTAATTTTGTAATTAATCTTATATCCCTCAATTAATTATAGAAAGTACCCTTAGGTTAAGGTTAATTATTAAAGGAAAAAAACTGTCTTGTTTGGGAGGGTTTTTATAATTATGGGGTCATTTTGTAATTAATCCTAACTGCCTCAATTAATAAACCTTAAGGCTGAGCTTAATTACAAAAACATATTTTAAAAAAAAAGATTCAACAATCTCTAAAAACTACAAAATTACTTACAATTTTTTCAACGATAATACTGGCTTCTGGAGTCACATATTGTCCGGTTCATGTGATGCATGCTCTCTTCCATTCCTCGTGACGAGAGGGCGGAGATGGAGGGGGGATAACCTCTGACAGATCCCCCGAAGCTTCTCATTTCGCCTTATACTTCTCATTGAGATCTTTTGTTTCAGAAGTTTGTAACCTCCACAAGAACACCTCTATGTATATTTATTATTTGATAGGACTTTCTGAGCCTTCTCCCTTTTTGCCTGCAAACAAAAAAAAATGTAAAATATCAATGGAATTTTGATTAAAACATTTTCCTAAATAATATTAAAAAGAGCTTAACTTACCTAGTGTTCTTCAGTCAGACGTGATGAAACAAAAGTATCCCAAATATCTAGATCGAGGAACTAGTAGTCCTTTACATACGGGGTCACGTCTTTTTTCTTTCCGTAAATGTAATTAGTCGTGAGGTTAGTCTTGAAGACTGTCCAATGCCTCACGACATAGTTGAAGAGTAGGTTTTTAGTGGTGATGAAAATATAAGAGGTTCATGGCTTGGTATTATCGGAAATTGATTGATTATAGAGATCAATGGGTTTTTAGCTTTGTGAAATTAAAGGAAAACGGAAATAAATGGAAACTAGATGAAACTAAGACTAACTATGAAAGTAAATGCAACTATTTTGTATTCCTCGTGCGTATATCGTATTGAAATTCCAACAATGATGAAGATAAGTAATAAAAAGTAAGAAAACAACAAAGTACAACTAGAACAACCTAAGGTACTACTATGCTTGCATTATCATGAAATTTAAAAAATGGAAATTAACAAAAATTGAAATCATAAATGGAAAGTGCAATAAAAGTTGACGTGAAAGTTAAAAACTTTACGAGAAATAACTAGAAACGAAGAGTAGATCTAGAATTTAACGAAAAACCATGCATGGAAATAAAAACCAAAATAAAGTATATGAAATACCCAAAATGAAAACGATCAAGGACCCAATCTATGATCTTGGTGTGTCACTCACCTAGATTCCATAGCCAAATCACAAAATCTAACAATAAATCTAAGAGCTAAGGCAAAATGCATAAGTTGAAGAACAAGCTTGAAAATGAAGAACAAGAAAGGAATTAAGCAAAAACTTACTTGAATTAAGGAAAGGAATAACAAACTAAGTGATGACTTGAATTCTTCTTGAGCTTACAAACCCAAGGAAAAGTTTGAAACTAAATCTAAGAACTAGAGAAAGAAATTAATTCCAAACTCATGCAAGAGTTGGGAGAATGAGTGATTTTTTTCTACAACTCATTTAACAACTATTTATACTAGGTTAAATTAAGGTAAAGTGGTCAAATCAGCCTTAAAGGCTTGAATTTTCCCTGATTTGACCAAGGTTGACCCGAATGACCCTTTGGCTTGCTGTTGGCTTGGGGTGTCACTTGGCATGGTGCTGGGTGCTTGGCATGGGTTTTAGCTTGCTCTGGCTTGGGCTGGGCACTGCCAAGGAGGCTGGCATGGGTTTTGGCTTGCCTTGGCAAGGCTTGACTATCATTCAGAATATTTGGCCATCTAGGAGCTTGCTCTGGCGTGGGTTTTGGCACGGCTTGACTTGAGTTTTGGGCCTCAATGACTTAGTTTGAATTCAAATCATTGAACCACCCATGAAATGAAAATTTTGAACATAAAACCCTATGAATTACACCAAACCTCAAATTAATTGAACCCATTTAACCAAATTAAGTATAAAATCGAAAAGAAACACGAAAAATAACAAATGAGAAAACAACCGAATAACCTAGCGAAACTCGACTCGAAACCAATAAAAACGATACTAAACCCTAATTAAAAATACAATAAAAATACCACAATTACATGCGAAACAAACCCCACACTTATAGGTTTGTTCGTTCTCGAACAACGAAAAGAGTCGAGAATGTACATGCAATGAACATTAAGCAAAAAGAAAAATCCTTGTGCTTATCCTAATTAATATGATGAAAGTATCAAAATAAACTCGTTATCGTCAAGCATTGCTCGTATTACTCTTTCTCTAATGAAAACCAAATCGATGACTTCCTCTCAAATGGATTTTTAAGGGTGTTCGCTCAATTTGCTCAAGTGTTTGTTTATATGGGACGTGTATACGCTCAAATTGGACAATGCATGCACCTAGTCAAGATTTCACAAATTAGAAACTCAAAACCGCCCATTGTACATGACCAATCAAGGATTGAAATGGGTCTTTATTTTGGGTTGTAATGTTGGATCCTTGGTAAGGTATGGAATATTTGGATATAGTGGCTAACTCACGATCAAACATGATCAATAACACATGAAACCCTAACTTCTAGAACCCAAAGCTTAAAACCGCTTCACCCTTCCCAAATTACCAAACTTTCATTCGAAACCCTTTCATATACTCACATGCTTTTTCGACTTTTATTTCGCAACACTTAGAAGCCTTTTTGAATTCGCTTCTTTTTACTAGACTTAGCCTTTTAATAATTAGGCTTTTTGCTCGAACGCACGCTTTATCACTTTTCATGATTTGTGTTGGGGTTTTTTTGTTGTTCTCCCCTTATATATATATATATATGAAACTCAAAACCCGAAACCCACAATTGATTTCCCACACGTTTCTAGTCAACTAACAACATAAACTCTCACCTCACAATTTATGAAGATATAAGAGCTAAAATCGAGCTCGGCTAACAAGAAATGGGGCATAGGTTGAAGGGGATTCATTTTGGATATTTAAGTAGTTTACATATTTGGATATGGTCGCGATAAGGGTGATATATATGCCTTGAGTTCATTTCCAAATTCAATTATGTAAGAGCAAAATCAAGCCACCTCAATGCAATTTCCATAAAAATGCAAGCAAAACCGATAATTCACACAAGGCTACTCACTAGTTTGCACCGGGTTTTGGAAAACAAAATCGAAAGAGTTTTAGAGCTTTGCAATATTTTCACGAGTAAATGTTGAGCATATATATATGCGGGTTTTGGACGAAGCACAAAAATTCAACTCCTTACACAAGAGGTCATAAACATGTAAAAACCCGACAAGTAAACTATTCAAACTTCGAAGCATGTGGTGATTGCTAAACAATGTAATAAACACACAAGATATTAAAATGACTGAACCATATAAATGCGCAATTAGTAAGTATCACTTTGCCAAGAATATGTCTCTTCGCCAAAGCTCGAGTTAAGAAAGACAAATCATGCTTTGTAAAACCCGGACCTTAACCACTTACCCACCCCCACACTTAGACCATGCAATGCTCTTATTGCATTTTAATGAAAATCAAGTAAAAGAAGGGTGAGACAGAAGCTTCCTTAACCGAGCGAGTTTGGATTGAGCTCGGTGGGGTCCACTCAAGCATCCAAGAAATCCAAGCGAAAATTGAGCATGGCTTGTTTCTCCCGACTCCATGAACGCTACCAACTTATCAACTCGATCAAGGTTGAAGTCGAAAAATAAAACACTATAAAGGAAAATCACACAAAACCAAAAAAACGAGAAAATATGCACATGACTCAAAACAAAACAAAACCAAGGATTTCAAGAACCAAAAGACAACAGATTTTTTTTTAATTTTTCAATTTTTTGAATGTTTTTGGTATTTTTAAATAATAAGAAAGTAAGAAAGAAAGAATGTAAAAATAAAAGAGATAAACGAAAAGAACATGGGTTGCCTCCCAAGAAGTGCTTGTTTTAGGTCATTACATTGACGAACTCCCTTCTTAATCATGGTGGAAAGTAAGGCTTGACCCGATGGCCATTAACTTGGGATCGTGCTTGAGTCTTAGGGTCGATTAAGGTCATTGCCCCACTTGGATTGACTCCCTCAATTGCATCGGGCCCCTTATATTCAAGACTCCAACCCTTACAAGCTCTAATCACTTCAATCAACCCTTCCTCTTTGTCATGTACTTGTTACGTCCTTTCCTTGTGGATGCGAGAATTTTCATATCGAACATTCCAAAACTCGTCTAACTCCTCCACTCGCAACATTCTCTCTAGCCCGACCTCTTTTGAATCCGTATTTGCGGCTTCCATCGCTCAAAAAGCTTCATGCTCAAACTCAACCGGTTTGCTCTCCTCTTCTTCTAAATAGACATACTTGCGGTGTGATGGGGGAGGCTTAAGCTCGGGTTTGTGCCTCCTCTCGACCTCATTGGGAACTAGTTTGAGCAATTCAATGATCTCTTCAATGGGTTTATTTTCTAATCCATCATCCATAATCTCCATCTCCCCCTCTAAAATTTCGTCGTTGCCCTCAACGACACAATCACAATCCTCCTCACACAATCCCTTGGGACATTGAAACACAAGCGAATCGTCATTATGAACAAAAGCCTCATTTCCCTCACTATAACCTTCAACACAAGCTCCCGGGTCAAACTCCTTCTCATTGCTCTCGTCCTCCATAAAAACATGGTCATCAAACTCTTGAATCACGTCAATATGTAAGCAATCCGCATAAAAAATGCTTGATGGAATAGAGGACAAGTTAGCCGTAGCCAAATCACAAAATCTAACAATAAATCTAAGAGCTAAGGCAAAATGTATAAATTGAAGAATAAGCTTGAAATTGAAGAACAAGAAAGAAATTAAGCAAAAACTTACTTGAATTAAGAAAAGGAATAACAAACTTGAATGAAATTGCAATCCAAAATAAAATCCAAGTGATGACTTGAAATCTTCTTGAGCTTACAAAATAGAGAGAGAAATTAATTCCAAACTCATGCAAGAGTTGGGAGAATGAGTGATTTTTTTCTACAATTCATTTAACAACTATTTATACTAGGTTAAATTAAGGGTAAAGGGGTCAAATTAGCCTTAAAGGCTTGAATTTCCCGGATTTGACCAAGGTTTGACCCAAAATGACCCTTTGGCTTGTTGTTGGCTTGCGGTGTCACTTGGCATGGTGTTGGGCGCTTGGCATGGGTTTTGGCTTGCGCTGACTTGGGCTGGGTGCTGCTAAGGAGGCTGGCATGGGTTTTGGCTTGCCTTGGAAAGGCTTAGCTATCAATCCAGGATGTTTGGCCATTTAGGAGCTTGCTTTTGGCACGGATTTTGGCACGGCTTGGCACGACTTGGCTTGAGTTTTGGGCTTCAATGCCTTGGCTTGAATTAAAATCATTGAGCCACCTATGAAATGAGAATTTTGAACATAAAAACAGAATTACACCAAACCTCAAATTAATTGAACCCATTTAACTAAATTAAGTATAAAATCAAAAAGAAACACAAAAAACAACAAAATGAGAAAAAAAAACCAAATAACCTAACAAAACTCGGCTCAAAACCAATAAAAACGACACTAAACCCTAATTAAAAATACAATAAAAGCACCACAATTACATGCAAAACAATATTCTAACCACTTCGTCTTGAACCTGTTCTACTTTTTGACATCAACGAGAGAAAACTCGACCTTCTTCTCGTCATCAATGAAGAAAATCTCAAATTTCTCATACATCATAAAATAAATTACTTATGTAAAAAAGGGCCTGAAAAGTTGTAAATGTATGTGTGTGTGTATATATATATATATATATATATATATTATTTATTTATTTATTTATTTATTTGTGTGTGTGTGTGTGTGAGAGAGTAGTTGAGATTACTGTAATAACTCTAAGACCGTCAGCATTTGTCGGCATTTGTACTTTCATGAAAAAAAATATTGTCTGGTGAAGGTTTAAGCTACTATTGAGTAGCAATAATATAATTGGCAGTTGATGATTGTAAGAGATAAATGCATTATATTAGTCTGAGATGGATTTGGACAGGTTGATTTATTGAGTGATTGTTGAATGTGTATAAGTTATTATTCTTCAGAAAAATGAACTATCAAAAATCAATAGATAAACATCGAAGACGTAAAGTATCCAAATACTTGATGAATGTTGGTTGTTTTCATGATCTAAGTATCCAAATATCAAAGTTTGACATCTAGCAGTTTTCATAAATTGTGAATGCTGGCTGCTTAACTGATCATGGACGTCCTTCGATATCAATCCTACCTCAACCACAAAGAAGATACAATCTCATATACTAGATAATGGATAACCAGTCCAATACACACACACACACATACACCCTTCCCATGGTATTCTACTTGATTCCTGGAGCAGGAACTAGCCTATTTTGAACTTAATATTCTCAGATGTAATACATAATGTAATTCTTAATCTAACACATCATAAACTCTACCAAGTGAAGTTCTAGAAAACAATCTAAATCTAACTAGCTATTAAAAAAGTCACATCATAAGAAATGCCACTCGAATGAGCTAAAAATAGAACCCATGTTAAGAAAAATCACATGAAACAACATTGATGATGTCTGGCACCATTAAATCTAATTTCGTTACCTCTGAAAACATAAATCACTCATCGAAAAAGTTTCAGATTTTCTACCTACCCCAAAGAACAAATGATGACATCAAGAACCATTGGAACACTCACTTAAAAAAGAAGATCAAGATATTTCACGCAAGTATAAAATAAAAAAAAATCATAGTAGTTGGCGTCATACCAATATCGCTTGCCAAATCAGCTCCTTAGTGTTGTCGTGCACGTTCTTCCAAGTATCTATCACGATGCTGGCCTGTTTCTGTCCTAAGATGCCAAGGTAACTGATAAAGTTGTCAATACTACCCTTGTTGAGTCCAATAGCCTCCAAACGATAATCAAATTCAACCTTCACGTTACCCAGATTTTTCAAAGTAAGACTTGCCATGCGTGTCAGCTTGCGACCACTTCTTGTACGGGCTGACAGAACTAAATGGCCCGGCTGTTAGGAAGAGTGGAGTTGTCCATCATCTCCAATGCCACCCTCCATGCCTATTTACTTAATAAAATAAATAATGTCAATAAATCAAATATGACTAATATTTATACTTGTTGAAATTGGTGAAAATAACTAGACAAATAATCTTAGGATAAAAAATTATTATAGTTAATAATCAAAAAATAGAAAAATATCATATACAATATTTTCAAGCTTACTATCTAATTTTTTGGTATGAACTCCCATATCCCTTTCACGATGATTGACCCTAACAACATGAATATCATCAATTTCATCTTCGTCATTCATGTCGGGCAGCCTTGATGAGAAGGCAGGTATCTCACAAATATCTAAAGTTGACTAATCCTTATCTTCACTGGATATTATGCTCAACTGATAAGTTTTTGTTTTTTGGGTTGGTGACACAAAATATTTATTTTTCTTGGCGTGCCATGATAAATGGCTCGTTTTTATATCCTACTTTACTAAAATCAACCAATGTAAATCCTAACTCATCTACCGTCACACCATTGTTTCATGTAAAGGGTTTTTATCTTTCGAACTTGAGAAATATATTGATTCCACTTTCAGTGTAATCCCACTGTTTTGCACAATAATTTTATCATCCCGCTGATTAGAGTAGATTTGTCCTTATTTTTATTAGCTTTTTAGTTTATTTTTATATTTGTTTTTGGTATAAGCTGGACGATTTAAGCTTAATCTCGTATTTTTATAATTTCAGCTTATTTTACCGTATTTTGATCGTAATTGATGCAAGTATGTGATATTTCGTTGTTTTTCACCTTACAGCTAAGTAACCGGAAGAGTTTCACGCGTAATAGACGAGGTTCGATGTTCAAGAAGTGAAGAACAAGCTTTCCGATGAAACGAGTAGCAAAAGATCGAGAAWTGGAGACAGACGCGCAGTCGCGTCGACTGACGCGACCGTCGACGCACCGTCGACGTGAGCCATGCCAGCGAGTCATGACCGCGTCGCAATTGATCACAATCATATTTTGTTTGTTTGTTTTTATTTATATTTATAGGTTTGTTCTGTAAAATCTAGTCACGCGATCTAAGATGAAGGATAATTGCACATGCGTTTTTAGAGAGACTCGGCCATCGAATTTTCAGGGATGTTTTCTTATCTCCCTTACTCTTATTTTCTTTAATATTTATAACAATCAGGAGATTGCCAAGTTTTTAGGGAGGGGGGTGGTTGAGTATGGTTTATATTTAAAGTGCAATTTGATGTCTTTTGTTTTGAAATGCATATTTTTGATGTGATTGATCGCTATCTCTACACTTATTTGTGTTTGTATGGAATGCCTGTCGAAGTTGACTATGTATGATTTTTGTTTTCGTCTTTGAGCGTGCATAAGTGCATAAATTTTCAAAATTTATTATTATATATTGTAAAATGGTACTTGGACGCAATCGATTTCGCAAAACCTTAAAAGCAGCGTCAATTCAAAATTATTTTCATGCAAAAAGCCAGCGAGTAGCCTGAATGTTTATCATCTTTGCATGTGCTTGAATAAGTTTCAGTCTTGATATCTCTTTGAAACCGCTGTGTGTAGTCGACTTTGAACATGAAGTTAAGGTACATATAAAACCCCTATTCCAGCCATATTCATAAATTTTAGCCACTATAAATTCCGAATGAGCCAATCATAGCCAAATATCCATGCCTATAGCCATGAGTGTTTTTGAGACGACCCCTACAACCCATTAAAAGCGTGGGGTAGGAGTTCGTATTTTTTTTATTGGTTATTTAAGTCTTGGAAATTTTTATTAGGAATTTATTATTTTTTTAATTAAGGACTACCATCCGAAGAATTAAAAAAGAAAAAAAAAAGAAAAAAAAGGAAAAAAATTAATACCCCATAAAAAGAATAAAAGGGGGATGATATAAAAAGAAAAATGAAGGATGGTGGGTAGTGTTGATTAATTGCCTACGCGCTTGTAAAGGCTTGAGTTTAATTGTTTATTTTATGAGACCTTATGTCTAAAAGGCAAAAGAGTTGTGATTAAGTGGTTTGAGCTTATAGTCGGTTTTACGGTTTGCAAGTTGGGAAATAGCCTATTTAAAGGCTACGTTATGAGAGTTAAGTGAGGTTTTTTATTTTTTGAACGAGGTGAAGCAATGTGCTTCTCGATTAGATTAGGTTGAGTGAGCGATTAGCCACACGACTTATATATTCCACACCCGTCCAAAGAGCCTTACACTACAACCCGTAAAGACCTTTGCTGATTCTTAGTTTTGACAGCACACTTAATTTGCGATTGAGAAGAGATTGATTTTCGGTGCTTATTTATGTGCATGTAATTGTATGATTTGAGTGTATACACGTCCCATGCAGAAAATACTTGAGTGCTTTTGAGCGTACTTATATATATATTATCCTTCGTGAGGAAGCATGATTTTATTTTTGAAGCGACAATGTAATAATGGTCAAGTGTTTGACGTTGCGTGACTTGTACCTATATTTTCAAAATTACGTATGTAGCATAGCACGACTCTTTGCTTGAACTGATTTTCATTCTAGTTATACTTTGAAATCATCGTTTGTTCGAGGACGAACAAACCAATAATTTATATCCCGCGGTGTTGATTAGAGTAGATTTGTCCTTATTTTTATTAGCTTTTTAGTTCGTTTTTATATTTGTTTTTGGTATAAGTTGGGACGATTTAAGCTTAATCTCGTATTTTTATAATTTCAGCTTATTTTACCGCATTTTGATCGTAATTGATGCAAGTAGGTGATATTTCGTTGTTTTTCACCTTACAGCTAAGTAACCGGAAGAGTTTAACGCGTAATAGACGAGGTTCGATGTTCAAGAAGTGAAGAACAAGCTTTCCGATGAAACGAGTAGCAAAAGATCGAGAAATGGAGACAGACGCGCAGTCGCGTCGACTGACGCGACCGTCGACGCACCGTCGACGTG
>BMAC01000295.1:414864-439136 GCA_014905375.1 Phtheirospermum japonicum | reverse complement strand
ATTGAGAAGCATTCTGATAAGCCTATCGGAGACATTCTTCTCCACATACATCATATCAATACAATGTTTCACGTCAAGACTCTTACAATATGGAAACTCGAAAAAGATCGATCTCTTTCTCCATAAGCATTTCTCTATTAGGCTTTGCTTTTGTGTCTTACCGAATGTCATGTTGGTGTCTTCCACTTGGTCATAAACTTGCTTGGGAGTTAACGCTACTGGAGCTTTTTCGAAATCTTGAATGGTTTGCTTTAAGCCACTTTCGGTGACCAAGGCAGACCGTCTTCTTCTAATGCTGAAGTTGATGATAACAAGTGTGTTCTCCACATTTGGGACATGCTTTATGACCCTGATTACAATACCCAGACAAGTTGCCATTTACTGGGAAGTCATTAATTGTACAGAAGATCATCACATGCATCTTAAAAGTTTCTTTTTTATATGTATCAAACACATCAATGCCTTCCTCGAACAACTTCTTCAAATCTTCGATCAACGGCTGAAAGTAGACATCTATATCATTTTCAGGTTGTTTTGGCCCCGAAGTCATCATAAACAACATAATGTACTTGTGTTTCATGCACATCAATGGAGAGAGGTTATAAATGACCAGTAGAACTGGCCATGCACTATGTCGGATGCTCAGATTACCGTACGGATTCATCCTATCCGTACAGAGTCCCAGCCTAAGGTTTCTTGGCTCGTTGCCAAACAAAGGATATAATTGGTTAATCTTCTTCTACTGGGGTGAATCACCCGGATGTTGAAGATTACCATCATCGATTCTCTCGTCAGCATGCCATCTCAGGTTTTTCGCCTCTGTTGGACTGGCGTACAAGCGTTTGAATCTTGGTATTATTGGAAGAAACCACAATACCTTGCAAGTGTTTTCCCCTGCCTGATAACAACAATCAGCAACAACAATGTAAAATGTAGAATCTACTCAATCTTCCTGATAACAACAATCAGCAATAGCAAGTAAAAGTTTCTTTAATAACAACCATCAATAACAACAATCAGCTATCAATAACAACAATCAGCTAATGTTTCTTTTCTTAAATAATAACATGCTTTATTTTCTTTTCGGAAAAACCTGTACAAAGAAGACTTTTAATGGAAAAGTGATTTATTAAATGGAATAATAAACCTATGAGGGCTACAGGTCAGCAGAAGGTGCAATGCACCACTGTTCAGGAAATAACAGCCACATGCTAGCCGTTGCATGAGTTATGGACATAACAATGGAGTTCTGCTCTACTTGTAGAATAGTACACTTAGATTCCATCTTATCCTATTAGGGTTTGTATTGTAGCCTATTCTAGATCCTTTCTGGTGTTGCTATTATACCATATTAATGTAATCGCTTTTATCATTAGAAAATATATATAGTTGTTACAACCATAAAACTGCCTTCTTTTGTCTTCTATTTTGAATTTATTGCTATTTCATTAAGGTATCAGAGTTCAAGGATAAAATCTGGGGCTTCTGCATGTTGCTTTATTGTTCATCAGAGGCCTTTGTTTGTGTTCTTCTTCGTAATTTCGTAAAAGGCCCTACAAATAATTCAAACATACCTACCTCTGAATCTCAGGCTTTTATTCAGACTTTGAATCAACTTGTCACTATCAAACTTTCTGAAAGAAATTGTCTTGTTTAGGTACAAGTTATAACTACTAAACAAGAAACGGTCAAAACTTACTTACCAACTAATATCCAATGATCAAATGACAAAATATCGACTACAGGATACACTGGATATGTAAAACTGTAATCAACACTGGTGATATTTTATGTTACTAAACCTGCAAGTAGAAGCAACTAATGAATTACAAGCACAATAGATATCCAAATATAGCACTCTCTAATTTCAAACTGACCAATTTCAAAAGGTTTTTGCCAAGCAATCAGATGTCACTTCCAGATAAAAGCCCATGTACAGTCCTAAAATATAATATAACTATATTAAAGTAATATATATAAGGTCATAAGACACTTGAAAATGAAACTAATATAACAGGACGCGTAATAGTACAATAAAGACGTTTGGCCTCGATTCTTGAACTTAGAAGTTCAAAGGATAAAGTTGTAATTTTAGATACGTGTTATGTAGAAGGATGTTATAACGAAGATATTGTTCGAATTTGAAATCATTTGGAAGTCGTTTGACCCATTTCGGCTTAAAAACAAGAAAGTTGTATGGTTTAAAAAAATTATAAAGTAATTGGGGTCAAAATATAATTTTTAAGAACTTTTAAAAGTTTGTGGGGTCAATCTGCAGTTTCAAAGAACCAGATTTGGGGTCAATTCGGAATAAATCAAAACTTAATTTCAGGGGACTAAATTGAAACTTCAAAGGGTCAGATTGGAAAACTTAAAATCTTCAATTGGTCCAAAATCTATCTAATTCTCAAAAACATAACCCTCAACATTTGACCTATTTCAGTTCAGCCCCATAACTTTTAAAAAAACTCCTGCCATGCTCATTTCTTCCCTTCATCGGCTCAGCCCCTCTCCGACGACCACCACAACAACAGACGACACCAATAAACACCTTAAACTCTCGCTGTAACTCACACACCCAAGCCGTACAAAAAAAAATGCATCCCACACACATAGTCGCAAAAACCAATGAAACTGAATTTCGAGACTAGAAAAATGCTTCTTGCGAAAAGGTTTTTCAAATGATATAAAGTCCAAGAGTTGCCGACAACCAAATGCCTTAAACGGGGGTCGATGGCAAGTGTCGGTTCTCGGCCCCGTTAGAAAGTTTCTGGAATAGGTTTACAAAATTAACTATATAATTAAATACTAATCTTCAATATGAACAAATTGATATATTAACCTACAATTATGGACCTTCGATTCACCGGAAAATAGTTGTTGAAGTTCGACGGCTCCGTCTCGAGTCGTGGCAGCACCCAGGAAATCCGTCGGCGTTTTGCCAATGATCCATATCTCCGATCGTCGATCTCGAAGTGGCATTGGAAACCTTATGAAGTTGGATATTTACGGTATAAGTTTGTTCATGATCCGATGGTCGGATTCTCGTCCCGCTTCCGATGAATTTTATAGCGCGGTGGTGGTTATGTACGAAAATGAAGAGAAAATAAAAAGGAAACCTTCTGGGTCTTATGTTCATCTGACAGAAAGCCGAGAATAAATACAAGAAAAAGGCGGTTCTAAACTTGGTCTTGGGCTCAATAATTGGGCCCAAATCTTTGGGTCGAGGTCAATGGTTTGGGCCTAATTAATTGAATAAGTTTAAAAGATTTTGAGCCCGATTTAACACAATGAGTTAAAATAAAAATATACTGTGTATATTTATTTACGTTACAAAAAAAATAAATGTAAATTAAAAAAATCATAATACCCAATGTACAATCCAATAAAATATTATTGTAATAAAATATTTCGATTGACATGAAATAAAAATAGTGATATAAAGAATAATCAAATTAATTTTAATAAATTATAACAGTAAATAGACGGGACTTTACACACTCTGAGAATTCTTTGATATCTGTGCAACAGAAGCCGTCAATGATTGTCCAACAGTTAACCTCATATTTTTCGTTAATCTCAAGATTTTACAATGTTCCCATAATCGAGATGAGCATATACTTGCATAAAAAATATCTTCTCGACTGCCCTTTGGAACAACTGGGAGAATTTGTCTGAAATCTCCACCAAGAACTAGAACCTTACCTCCAAATGGTAGGTTCTTTCTTTCTTCAGGTGCAATAAATATTAAACTCTTATGCAAAGCTTCTAAACAAAATCTACTCATCCCAAATGATTAGTTTTGCCTGATCCATGAGAGCAGCTAATTCAGCCCCAGAAGTAATTGAACACATTGAATCTTCCGTTAGAGATAGAGGTATACCGAACCTTGAATGTGCAGTTCTGCCTGAAGGAAGTAAAAGGGCCGCAACACCACTTGAAGCAACATTAAGAACAATTTCTCCTTTAGACCGTAAAGCTGATGATAATGTTCGCCAAATAAATGTTTTACCAATCCCACCATAGCCGTATATAAAATAAACGCCACCTCTGACTGATGAGGTAGCACTTAATATTTTACGATAGATTCCTTTCTGTTCATCAGTTAATAATGATCATAGATTGCGATACTCAACATCCAAAAGGGATCTATCAAAATTAAGTTCTTGCTGGATCAGTTTGTTATTTACGTCATTAATCAAAGCATCATCGGGAATGGGCATATCAGCGAAGTTTTTGAGCGATTTCCCATTACTTTGCAAAATCTTTTCCAACTTGACCAAGGTAAAATTCTTCAATAGCTCATCAGTTAACTATAAACCTACACAATTAATAAAATGACATCATTAAATTATATGAGAAAATTAATTAAACATTTGCAAAAAAATGTATTAATTAGTGCTAAGAAATACTTAAAAATAATAAATACCATCTATCCTAAGGTTTTTGCGTTGTCTCTGTAGGATGTCGTCCGCCAGAAACTGCCACGTCTTTTCCCAAACATATTCTGATCTTGAAATACTTCCTGATAGTAACAATGATGCAATAAGTTTCCTAAGGAATGTTGGTAAACCCCAATAACTCGCCTCGATAATACCATCAATGTATTCCTTATCATCATCCAACAATCCCAAAGAATAACATGCAGCCTTGAAAGTTTGGTACACAACGTTATTAATTATTCGTATATCTTTGTGTGAAGTTGCGCTCCAAGAATGATGTAGCATCAATGACAAATAGTATGCCTCTCCAACAACAGGAGGAACGTAATCTAACCTACCAATTTTAATTCCACGTTGTCTAACAGTCCAAACACGTGGTGTGCCATTCCAAACAGATTTTTTTGGGGATTCCGTATAGGATAATTTTCTGGCATAAGGATATTTCTTATTGCACTCCATCCAAGCAAGAAACATCGAGTCTCGTCCTTCTTCTTCAACAACAACTTTATCGATCATGTCATCATCATTATAGTAGACCGGTTGTTCATCAATTAAGTGGAAACATAGGCGCTGTACGGATGGATTCCTATAATGTATATCCAAAGCAACTATACGCCAGACAGCCTCACATGGAGATATATATCTACAGTTGTAGTAGTTTTTAATCTCATCAACAATCTCTTCCTTTCCACTTGCATCATCTCCATGTTCCGTTATAGACAACGTCACATGATCATGGCCCTTATTTATGTACTTGAAAAGATACTTGATGGATTTAAACTGATTGCACCATTCAACTTTAATGTGAGCTTGATATCTGATCAATAGCAGAGGACTTTATGAAACAACATATCTATTGTCCAGCGTGATACCATTCTTAACCACTACATTTCCCGTATCTCTTCTCTTGTACATTGGGTAACCATCATCATCAACAGTAGTTATTTTAGTATACTTCTTAGGAAAGCCCTTAGTAAACTTTCCTTTCTTCAGACATGCTCTCTCTGTTTTAGAACTGCAGGGACCATGCATCATGTGTTGAGTCACCAATTCGTACAACCTTGGATGAGTTTCTTTATTTGGGATCTCTGCCGAAATAATTTGATCAACATCTTCCGCTTCAGGAAGTTTACTGCCGCGGTCAAGGAAAATAAGGATATGAGCATGCGGTAAACCTCGCTTTTGAAATTCCACCGTGTAGATAACTTCATGAAAAAATAGATTAAAGTTAATTGATGATAGAACAACTATAATTTAAATATTCATCGTTTGGTTAGAAAATGTAATATATATGAATTATTAAATAGACCAAAAAAAAGCAAATATTCTCAAAGAATATTACCAAATAAATTAATTACAGATGCAATTAGAATCCAATAATAACGCATATATCTAGATAATTTATATATATTGGGTTCAATTATAAAAATTTATATTTTTTTAAAAAATAGGGTGTTTGATAAGAATTAATATCACCTGCTCGTGTCTTGCCAAAAATTTTCAATTCTTTCATGTCCTTGATTATTTGATCCAATTTGATCTTGAAGATACGACATACGATATCCGGCCTATCTTTGGATTTCAGTGACCTCAGTTCAAATATCGTTATTCTGGCTACTCTGGGTTGCAGGTGATTGTAATAAACAGATCCGGATATCCAAACCACTTGCAAATAGCTATCGCATCTCGATAGTTTTGGATCATATACTGAGCTCCCCTAGTGAAAGAAGTTGGCATCACTATTCTCTGACCAGTAGAAGTGGCTTGTTTTTCACCCCTCGTAGCTGCATCTTTGAGTTTGTTAAATTTATCGGTTCTCAAGAGTACTTGATTAAACCTAACAAACATTAACCTTTCACACTCGAACATTTTGTATCCATCAACCAAGAATTGAGGAAAGAGCCTTCGAGACGATAGAAGAATCTTTGACTTGCATGGTTGTTCTTGTATCCTAAATGCAAAAAACTCTCGCAGCATCAGTTTGTCCCTTATAGTTGATGTAGTAGTCCGAGATTTATCACTATGTTTAATCCAAAGCCTGAAGCCATCTTCTCCGTAAGGAAATAACAAAGGATATTGCAGCGCTACATACGAAGGATGTAACTCACTTATCCTTTTCAACGCGCTAAACCGCGCTTCAATAAATATATCCCTAGTGTCAAAAGAATCATCAAAATCACCAGGAATAAGAGTTGCCACTTCACTTGCAGTTGGAAGATTAGTGGTTCTACCATCAGATTCTCTACCACCAATAAGCTTCAATTTAAGACTAGATTGTTCCTCTGCTGTGAAACGTTCTCTAACACTTCGAAATGACTGCACCAATGGATTGTGCACATCAAGCATATTTTTAATATCTTCAATTATTGTAAGGTCAAAGGTGATTGACCTTTCTTCTGAACTTTTACTACATAATGTAAATTATTATATCAGCATTGACAACACATTAAAAGTGCAAAATATGATTTTAAAATTAGAAAAGAAAAGTTTATATCATACCCCATTGCAGTCATCCTATTCTGAACTTCATTTTCAGTATCATATATGTACAACTGCGAAAATTTGGGGGATGAACCATTTACAGGCAATAAACTTCCCATCTTGTGATAGTTTGCACCCTTTAACTTAAAGACATAAGGTCCTTGACCTTTGTTGATAGATGTGTCTATCTTTCCTCCCATGGAAGTGAAACTGAAAATGCTATTGTATCCACGTATATTATCTATGTATTTATTACTTCTCCGATCATTGCCAAGCATCAAATTTGTTAGAAGCACAGGGGGTTGCGTTAAGAATGGCAACTCAATCTTTCCCTCACCACAACATCTAGTGAAGGTTGGAAACTCTGGTTTTCTCAAATTTTCTTTTCTTTCATCATAACACATTATGGCATGGCAGAGATTACAGCTAAAGGTTGGATCGCCGTTATCCACATATACTTATAGAAATAAATTTTTTACGGTGCACAGCATATTAAACAATTAAATTACTTATTTTGATTTATTTACATGTATATAGTTGGAAAATAAACATGTTGAGTCAATCATTTTTTCATACACAGTTCTGCGTTGTTGACATACGAGAGTTGATTTTTGTGTAGGATGGGCTTCTATTGAGCAATATAGAAACAATAAGTTGTGTAATCTATATTTTTCATTAGTATTTTCACTATGTGTAATACTTGATAGATAAAAATAATTAATATTAAAACCATAAACATATTAAATTAAATAATACAACAACGATGATGAGAAGTTCTTTTACCATGTATTGAAGATTTTTCTGTCATATTTGCTGGTTGTTTTCCTTGAATGTTTGTCGTAGAACCATTATTCTTAGACGTTGTATTAATAATTAATAAAATATAGAATAATGATAATAAGACTACATTGTTAATTTAGTTTGGATAATAAAAATTTGTATTGACCTGCACGAAAGTTTTGCAAATTAATTCTTCTAGCATTCCTTGCATTAGCGGCAGAAACTGCATATTATAATCTTATCAATAAACCAAAAATATTATTTTCAAATAAATATAGAACTCATATGGATATATTTTTATGATTACAAAACCATTAAATGATAACATCAAAGTATTATAAATAGGAAAGCATCGAACTATATTTAACATATTATAAAAAATACAGTTAATCAATATATACTATAATAAAATAATACATCCAGATTTTGTATTAGAAGAAAATAACCTTGTGAATTAGACATTGTTTCATGAACCATTAGATTTCTATCAGGTAATTTTTCAAAACTGTTGTACGATCTTCTGGTAGGATCAACAAAAGTAGGTGTTGTTTGAATTTTATTTTGACCAAGAGACGTTTGAGATCCGACTACACAAAAAATAATAACCTTGATTAGTCAATGTGTTTCGGTGAGGAAAAAAAAATAGGGGAACTGTCTTAGTCCTTAAATATTAGATATAGTTAGTTAATTTCTTACCATTAGTTATATCGGACAACGGTAATTGTGACTGGGACTGAATATTCCCTACAACATAAAAGATACATAGATCGTTGCAAATTAAAATCACATCACTTCTCCAAAAACCCTATTTTTTATTCAAATTTAGAGACGGACTTATAACGAAGATGAAATAATATTTGAAAACAAAGAAGAAATGTAAAGTTATAGGAAAACTTGTCATTGGATTGAATATTAGTTATAAAACTTGCTAAGTTAATCCATCAAAATATCCAAGTGTTTGATCGTAGATATTTCATATATACACAAAATAAAACCAAGTGTAAATTAGGGAGCACAATAGTAATTCATATAAACATCAATTGGTAAATAATTCCATAATTTGACTACTTAGAAAAAAAAAACACAAAAATAATATTCTTATTCAATTATTCACAAATAATATTATTATTCTAATAAATTGTACAAAAAAAATATGCTTAATTAAACAAGTAATATATAAAAATTTATATCTGTATCGTACAGTATGTGTAGTTCACATATGACCTAATTGTAGGTATAATAATGTTAGTATTTATTATATGTAATTTTCATAAATTATAATTATAACAACATATTAATTAAATGAAATAATATTAATTTCAATAAATACACCCAAATAAAGTCCATAATCACAAAGTTAAAAGTGAAGAATAGTTACCTTGTGATTTTTCATTTCTTTTGTTATCCATTATCGACTTTCGGATCTTCCTTGCACTTGGACTTGGACTTTCTTGATTAGAAATTTCAGAAGTAATACCTTTCACAATGTTGAACCAATCTTTTTCATGATCAAGTTATATAATTGTATATATTTTGCACTTGATATCAATAATTTTATAAAACATATATCTCTAACATATTAATTTTTACATGTCTACACAAATAATGATCATTAAATTAATTAATATTCTAAAAACATCATACAACAACAGTTTTTATGGCAATATATAAAGACAATTTGTTGACTATATATGATAAGTCTTCACATAATGTACTGAATGTTTGTGAATTTTCCGCAGAGAGATTCTCATTTGCATCTACAAACAGACAGATTTAACAAAATGTCAGTGTAATAATTTTATATAAACATAATTATAATAGAAAAATCACCATCCGAGCGCTTCCTCCGTAGTAAGGCCTTTTTTAATATTCTACTGTTAATTGGATATTCATCTGTCATACTACACATTGAGTTAAGAGATTAAAACAGTGAGGAGACGTAAAATTAATAATTGAATATGAGAAAATAACAGATCATGGAGAAATGAAACCTATGATAATATATATTTGGATAGTATAAACTACTTAGAACGTAAAATAATTTTAAGTGTATCAGTGATGCTTGGAACAATTTATAAGTTTTATACTTATTATTATAAAGCAATATTGGTTTTTATAAGAGATTCTAGTAGAAATTTGTAAAATATCTAGTTGGTCATATAATGGGGATTGCCGAAGATCTTCAAGATTACTCATAATTTGTTATTCCATATTTAAAGTCTTGAAATGTTATATATGGAGTGTATATATGGCTTGTATAATATATATTATTGATTTAGATTATACAATATCTCTGTAAACCAAATCCTTATAATGACGATAATAAGTTATTGAGTAAAACTCGGATTTTCTTGATAATGCTGAATATAAGTTCTGTCAATTGAATGTAATATTTATATTGGAAATCTTCATATTGATATTCATTTGGAATATTAAGAAACAAAAATAGGTAATTTGATGATCAATCTAATTGTAAACGTCTGATTCTTTTGGATATATTAATTGGTATGTTTTCTCTTTTATGTATTTTTTAAATATGCCCGCGTAAACGTGGGTATTCAAACTATTTATATGTATTACGGTTTCACAAAATTGGGACAATCTTTGAGCACCTCCATATTACGATGCATCCTACGTGGGCTCGACATAAAAGCAATCAGTTTCCTTAGGTATATAGTGTTGACAATCTTGCAGTTTTTAGGCTTATAAGGGTCAGTTTACTAATATCGAATTAAAGTATTACTGGAACATAAAGTGTTGTTCTAATTGTTAGATTTTCAGTTTCGCATTCTTTCAAATAATTATATGCTGTCACAAATGTCAATTTTTATATCAAATACGTATTTATGATAATGAATCACTTCTAGTGAATCCATGTTTTTATCTCAAATCTCCATATATCGAAGATTTACCGCTTCTAAAAAAATTGTAGCAACTAAACTATGAATGTAATGTATAAGGAATTTCATAATTCTTAAATTATATTCTTCCAATAATATATTATTTATAACCCAATTTTTTTATTTTAAAAATATTATTATGATAAAAGAAAATTAATTTGACCATTTGAATATATATTATTTAATTCTACATATAAATAATCACTCATATAATGATTGTAAATCATTAAAATTTAATATACTAAAGTTTCTCATGAGATTAAGTATTGGCGATATAAATTAACTCAATTCATACAAGAAAATATAAGATTTTTGAATTCAATAGTACGCAAATACAAATTAAGCTAACCAAGATATATAATAAACTAAGTACGACTTATCGATAATTTCTTGATGATACGACTTGCAAACCAAATAGAAGAGTTTGAATTATGGGTCCTAACAATGTAAATCCAGACAACAACAACAAAGAATTCCAAACCCAATTCACACCCAAAATGACTCCCCAGCCACAACAAACCTTTGGAACGCCATCTGCATCAAAATGAAACATACGTTGAGGAACATGAAAATTACCATGTTGCCCTTCACCAGTGCCATGCTCCTCATCATGGCTCAATCCCACATTCTTCTTCCAACACTGAAACCGCAGTTGCCAAATGCCATATGATGCTAGTGAACACAAAACCCATCATATATATTATGACGAAAAGCGGCCCCCAATCCATTGCAGGTCGGGTCGTGCTAGGGCCAATATCAGACCCTATCCATGGAACTAGTATCAAGAATGAGACCATATTGTACACAAGAACAATGATGAAACTCCATGCCAATGTAGCCATAACTCTTTCCAAACCTTTGGCACAACACTCATGGCTTCGATAAACGTGATCTCTTTGGTCGTGTAAGACAACTGAAGATGTCGACAATAAGGAGAGGACAAGGAAGAAGAGGATATATACTGCTTTGAACAACCAAAAAGCAATATGTACAAACGAAAAGGTGTCCGGAACCTCATGATTATGAAGTGTGTCAGCAAAGAGGAACTCAGAAATTTGAGCATGGTCTAAGAAAAGGAGAGATAAAGCGAAGATGGTGGCCATAGTGATTTGGCTAAAACTTTCCTACATGAAAATGCCATAGAAGTCGAGGGATTGAAGATTTTCTTGTTCTTTGTCCATGAAATTTTGCTTAAGGGGAGAGGAGTCAGGAGTGAAAAGTTGGGAGAATAAACATGAAAGAGTGGACTTTATGAAGAAGAAGAAGAAGAAGATGGATGTTTTAGTGAAGAGTGTTAAAATTGAAGTAATTCAAGGTAGATTAGCTTTTATAATTTATGAATCGATAAATAAACAAATTGGAATCAATGAATAAAAAAACTAGGGCCAGCAGCAACATTGGGATTATTCAGCCTCAGATCCAAGGCATAATTCTTGATCGTTAGTCACAATATTGCATTTGTACTATAAATCATACTCCATCCATCTCATTCTATCTATCGCAATTGACCATTTCACGGAGTTTAAGAAAGATGATTGGTGTTATAATTATAGGTATCAAATGACCATATATCATTTTGTTTAAAATAGTTAAAAGTGTGAAATGATAAAGGTGTGGTAAAGTAACATTTAATTGTTATTGGGAAAGTAAAAAGTAACAATGATTATCTCTTGAAAATGTAAATGCGAGACAAAAATTTTCCAAATTGCGACAGATAGAACAGGACGAAAGGAATATCACATAACTGAATTTATTATCAACTCTCCGTCCACATCGATCTGGCCTTGGAAAGAAAATTTCGTGAATATTGGATAAGACCTATGGAGGACTCGTAGTGAGGGGACACAATCTAAACCTCAACTTTGAAACTTGGGCCCTCTTAAGTGGGGCAAAGACTTCGTTTCTGCCTAGCTAGCAAATATATATATATATATATATATATATATTTGAAACTTCAAAAAACCTCAAAGAGAAAGTGCTTTGTGAAAAAACACACCACAATCAAACGATATCCAATTTATGAATGTCTAGACCACTTCATATTGGTGTAGCTCCAATCCATTCAAAACAAAGTATATCTCACCAGTATAAGGATGCAAACAATCTCCCGAAACAAACTCATGTGTTATCCCATCCAATTCAATCCAACTACAACCAGCATTTTTCTTGATCCCCCATCTGCAATCTCTCAATCTCCTCACCTTCACTAAATCATCCCACCGTTGCGAATTAGCGTACATATGCGCCAACACCGAATACACCCCACCGTCTTCGGGCTTCACCTGCATCACGCGCTTAGCCGCCTCCTCCGCAACTTCAAGATTCCCATGTATTTTACACCCACCAAGCAATCCTCCCCACACAAAAACATCACCTCTCATCGGCATTTCATCGATCATCTTCACGGTTTCGTTTATCAAACCCGCACGGCCGAGAAGATCGGCCATGCATCCGTAATGCTTTAGCTCTCGCGGAACGTTAAAAACACTCTCCATCTCGGAAAAGATCCTTCGGGCTTCGTTGACTAGGCCCGAGTGGCTGCAGCCCACTAGGACAGCTAAAATTGTCACCCCGTCGGGTTCGACACCGTTTTCGACCATTGTTGAGAAGTGTTGTACCAACATTTCGCCGCGACCGTGCATAGCCAATCCCACAAGCATAGCATTCCATAAACACGCGTTTTTTTGTCGACACGACTGGAAAACCTCGTGAGACATCTCAATGCACCCACATTTTGCGTACAAGTCGACCAATACAGTGCCCAAATACGAGTCTAATATGATTCCTTTCATTTTAATGTGATCGTGTATTTTCTTGCCTTTCTCCAGCTCCCCGAGCCGAGCACAAGCGGAGAGCACCGAAACCAGAGCAACATTATCAAACCTCACCGTCAAGCCGACCATACGATCAAACAACTCAATGGCCTCACCGGAACGCTTCGATTTCGCGTAGCCTGCCAAAAGGGTACCCCACGAAACCGCATCTCTTTCAGGCATTTCATCGAACACCTCTCTGGCATTATCAATTGCCCCAGCCTTAACAAACCCATCGATCATAACATTGTAACTGACCACATCTCGGTACAAACTTCCATCAAACACCTTTTGCGCGCCAACAACATCACCGCCTCTACAGTACGCGCAGACGAGCGCGTTACACACAAACACGTCAACCGAAAACCCGAACTTGAGCAGCTCCGAATGGAGATTCTTTGCAAGTGAAGTCGGGTTATGCGATAGCCCACAACAAGCTTTAAGAACAAATGGGAACGTGTGGAAATCCGGCGAAATCGGTTTCGGCGCATTTGGGTATAACAATTCAAGGCAGTGTGGGGAGAGCAAATAAGGGTGTGTGCTCGGATAATGGCGTTGTAGTTGAAAGTTGAAGGATTTGGGATGAGATTGAAGATCTTAGTAAGGTAAGCAGTAGTGATAGTGTTTGTGGCGTGAGAGTGTGAAAGAAATGTGAAGGAGTGGAGGATTTGAGTGAGAAGGAAAGTGGGGTGAAGAGAGAAAAGGCCTTTGGTGATGGCTTGGGCATGAACTTGGTGGATTTGTGAAGTGGTTTTGCAGCTTTGTCTGAGATCGATTATGAGATTGTATGTTTGCATGCACCTTATTTGCATTTGGTGTTTTGCTTCTTCCCGATGAGTTTTCTACATTTGGGGTTTCATTTTGTATCAAGTCTTAGTTATGCAGTGGCTAAAATAGACCATTGTTGGTCCATTATGTTTATCCCGCCAATTTTTGCGGATACAACAAATTTTGCTCACTAATTTCTTTTTTCTTTTAAAAAAAAAATCCAGATAATTTTGAATTTGTGATTTTCCCAACGAGCCATTACACTGTGGATTTGGTTGCATCCTAAAAGGTGCATCCAATAATTTAATTTATTATCATAACATATAATCGGTATATATCATAACATATAACCGATACATATCATACAAATAATTGAATTCTTAATATAAAATCTAAAACTCTAAAATGAAAAAAAAAAGAAAAAACGAAAACGAAAAACTAAATCCTAAAAATATAAAATTAAACTCTAAAATGGAAAATTAAACATCGAAATCGAATACTAAACTCTAAACACTAATCTTTATCATATATAATTTACACATATCATCACATATGCTAAAAAGAAAAACTATGCTATGCTGACGAATTTTGCTGACGAGCAAAGAAATCGTCAGCGGGCGGGCAAAGGCCGTCAGCGAGTAGCCCGTCAGCATTTTAATTCAGCAATGGGCTCCTTTGCTGACGGGTACTAGTCCATTATCATAATAAAATAAAAATACAATGCTGACGGGTACCAACACGTCAGCAATATTAAAAAATAAATAAATAAGAATGTTGACGGGTGTTGCGCGTCAGCATATCTGTTTTAAAACAGATCTAATCTGCTTTTAGACGAAGATCGAAGAAACACACACACACAAAAAAAAGTCCCCGACGCCACCAGCCCAGCCCGCCCCGCAGCACGCTGTCCGGCGCTCGTCGCCCGCAAGCCCCGACGCCACCAGTCGCGATGCCCCCACCGCCCTGCCACAGCCACCGCCCCGACGTCGACCTCAGCGCAACCCCATCCGCCACCCACAAGGTCCATTCTCTCTCTCTCTCTCTTGTTATTTATTTGAATTGTTTTATGAATTTAGATTTTTTATTTTCAAAAATTATATAAAATAATTACACAATTGGTGTATAATTTAGGTATTATTATATAATTAGGGTATAGAATTTAGGGATTTATTATAATTAGGATTTAGTTTATATATTATTGTATAATTAGGGTATAATTTAGGTATTATTGTGTAATTAGGGTTCAATTTAGGGGTTTTGGATAATTATTTTTAATTGAGGTATTATTTTATAATTATCATTAATTTAGGGGTTGTTGTATAATTAATATTTAATTCAGATATTATTTTATAATTATGGTATAATTTAGGGATTATTTTATAATTTGATTTTAGTTTAGGTATTATCGTATAACTAGAGTTTAATTTAGGAGATTTTCTATAATTAGAGTTTAATTTTAGGTATTTTGCCATGAAGTACCATTTTTGACAACTTGACTATTTTTCCTCTCGCACTCTCTCTCTCTCTCTCTCTCTCTCTCTCTCTCTCTCTCTCTCTCTATATATATATATATATATATATATATATATATATATATATATAGAATTAGGTTCAAATAGAACCCACGTCAATATATGCGAACTTAGAGACCAATCCTGACCTTAGATCTAATAATATGTGTGGACCAGATTTTTTCTATTTTTTAAATTCATTAAATTATATATAGAAAGAGAAGGGTATTTATGTATTTTTACAAATGCTTTAATTAGATTAAATACTAAATCTCCTAAACCTAATCGTCTCCAACCCTTCTTCATTGTTTTCTCCAGCCCTTCTCCCACTTTCTCTTTATCCGCCGCCGAATCCTCCCCGCCCCTGCCGCCGCTCTCCCCCAACTGTCTCCTCTTTTCCATCGCCTCCTCCTCCGTGGCTGATTTTCCTCTTCTCCGTCGCGTATTTCCTCCTCCACCGCTGGCGCGACAAGATCCGCAACTCCACCCCGCTCCACGTCCTCACGCTCTCCGAGCTCGCCGGAGTCCTGTGCCTGATCGCCTCGTTCATCTACCTCCTCGGATTCTTCGGAATCGGTATCGTCCAGTCGTTCATCTCCAAATCGGAGAGCGACGACGAGCACCAGCGGTTCATCCTCCATGAGGATCGGAATATGCACTGCTCTATGCCGCCGCCCTCGACGGTGATTTCCAAAGCGAGACCGCCGCCGCGCCGCCGATGGACCTCCCTCAGGACGACGAAAAGCTCGTTGACTGCGTTGTCACGGGTGAAATCCCGTCTTACTCTCTCGAATCGAGGCTCGGGGACTGCTTCAAGGCGGCGAAGATACGCCGTGAGGCGGTGCAGCGACTGACGGGGAGGTCTGTGGAGGGCTTGCCTTTGGAAGGGTTTGATTACGACTCAATTTGGGGGCAATGCTGCGAGATGCCGGTGGTGGTGGTGTCAGTAGTTAGGGGCGGCGATTCGCTGCCCGCATCGCAAAATCGGGCCCTCGTCGAATACAGGGCCCATCCCGATTGTGAGTGGCTTGTAATACGTCGTCGTTTCCTTCCCCGCTCTTCGATTTTTG
The DNA here is from genome assembly GCA_014905375.1 of Phtheirospermum japonicum. Taxonomy (NCBI): domain Eukaryota; kingdom Viridiplantae; phylum Streptophyta; class Magnoliopsida; order Lamiales; family Orobanchaceae; genus Phtheirospermum; species Phtheirospermum japonicum. The sequence continues at coordinate 422,371 of BMAC01000295.1, read as the reverse complement.
TGATCTGGTTGTGAGTGGCTTGTGTGTTGATGAAGGTGACGATGAAGTGCCCCTTCTCACTCGAGCAGTGCTTTTTGGTCCATGGTGTTGATGGTGTGTTGATGGGCGATGGAGATGGTGATGATGTTGGGTTCCGGTGGTTGATGGTTGTTTGGTGACTGGGATTGGGTGGCGGTCGGTTGTGTTCGCGGGATGGTATGCCGCATATGACAAGAAATGACGACCCTGTGGCCTCATGTTTTGGTGGCTTTCACCAGTAGCTATACCATAGAATGGTAGCTCCTGATGAATAAAATTTCTTTGTACAAAGTTTTATCATATATGATTAGTGTACAAGTTTTAGAGCTGTCTTGTTCAAAGGTAAAGTTTATCAATTTCAACTGGCTATCATGTGATGTACTGACGGGGGGATATGTAGAGAGGCACATATGGAATAGATGAGATCATTTCAATTGTGGTACCCAAACTGTACTATATTTCACTTTTGTAACTCATCAATTTTGGTTTACATTTCAATTGGGTACCTAAATTGTACTGAATTGGAATTTTTCTGATAGGAATGTAGTAAAAAGCAGCGATAATGTAGTAAAAAAGCGCTGTAATAATATTAAGAAAAGCATTGCTACTTTTTATTAATCGTATTTTTTAACAGTGTTTTTTACAAAGTAATGTAGTGCTAAAATTAATCACATGCGATACTTTTAATATTCAGTTTTTGAATTTAATTACATTTATTTATAAAAATGAAATTTGTGATACTTTTTTGTACACAGTCGTAGTGCTTTTTTTACCCGTGTGCTTTCTAGAGAGCAATGCAGTGCTTTTTTCGAAATGCTGATATTTGTCTAAAATACCCTTTTAATTAAATTAATTCAATATTTTCCATAATTACCCTGCTGACGTGTCATGTTCTCAACCATCGAGATTATCCAATCTAATGGTCAGGATTGGTCCCTAGGTTCGCATATATTGACATGGTTCCATTTGAACCCAACCCTATATATATATATATATATATATATATATATATATATATATATATATATTCCTTCTCAACAATAAGAGCTTTTATGGAACCCCTTAGGATTTGGATGCTCAAGCATGTTTTTATTTCCTCTTCATCTTCTCCACCTTCTTCACTCATTTTTCATCTTTTTAGTTTTTAGTAAAACTTGGAATTCTTGGCATTGTTTGGGTTTTTGATGCATAATATAAGTTTAATTTGTGTAATTCCTTATTTGAATGATGAACCCACCATTGTTTATGAGTAAACTTTCAATCCCCTTTCTTTAACTGTTCTAGTTTCCTGTTTGCTTTCATTATGAGTTTTGTTGAGTTTGTGATGTTCTTGTTTTAGTAGTTTTTTTTCTTGCAATTTCTCATGGCTTTGGGTTATATGATTCTTAGAAATTTACATGATAATATTTGGTGTTCTTAAAAGCTCATTTTCCATTGTTACCTTCTTTCAACCTTTTTATTTCTTTAATCATGTTTATGATTGCGTTAAGTTTATATTACTGCATTTCTTGATGATTGTAGTTTAGAATTCATGGGTTTAATGCTTAGATGAGTTTATAATCATCAATTTATATTATTGGGTGCTTAATTTATAACTTAGGATGAACACCCCTATCTTGTAGATGAAGTGTTCGATTAAATGTCAATTGATCATGGAGACGAGTCTAGAGCCCTAAACCCCCATTTTATTAATTTTTTCAAATTTTTCGATTTCATTTCTCATCATTTAAATCATCGTCTTAGATATTAGAACTTCAAAAACTGGAATTCAACTATATGTTTAGCTTAGCTTCCTTTCTTTCCTCATTCGTGAACCAAACACAAAAATTCCTTCTGATTAGTTTTCCTCAGGAGATTCGGCTTGAGTCAAGCTTACCACTTACAATAGCTTCATCCTCTTACGGACGAACTTTTCTAATAAAAGTAAATGCAAAAAGTTCAGTTCAGTAACTAACAAAGATACATGGACGAGAGTGAGACTCAAGTTTATGGGAGGTGTACGAACAAAGCCAAGGAAAACAGAGGCACTGAAGACATGAAACCAAAGAAGGTTTGGTGATTTTCCAAGGATTCTTTTCAAATTAAGATAGGCGGGAGAGATTTGACTTGGGCATTTAATTTATGAGATTTAATTCCATGCATTAACTCAATTCGTTTGGGTGCCCTTAATTGGGTGAAGAATCTAATTATTCAGGGTCAAGATGCGCCCTCTTGAGGGGCAACCATATGTGTTAGCAAGTGTTAACAAGTTTTAGATGATGTAAAAAAAGGAATCAAGGAGGGGGAAAGCAAACTGACAGTTATGTTCAAGAGCAACTGGTCTTGACGAATCCAAGCCCAGTAGGCTGGATTGGGAACAGTGGTGGAACCGGATGAGACAGTGGCGGGCAGACAGAGTGTTTTCCATCGATGAAGCCAACGAGATCATAGCCGGCTGAATTGAACTTTCCGCACCTACTTTTTAAATATAAGTTTGTCAGGCTTAAAAAGTTCGCTCGCAAGAGTACGAAGTCACTTGTAGGTTGGTAAGTTGACTTGAGTCGAATCTCAGGAGGAAAACTAATCGGAAGTAAGTTTTGTGTTTGATCTCACGAACGAGAAAATAATGAAGAATTAATCTAAACACTTGGAATCAAGACGTTGACTTAAATGACAAACAATAAAATTAAAAGCTTTGAAAATACTTAAGAAAACGGGGGGTCTAGGGCTCTAGAATCATCTCCACGACCTATTGGCATTTCATCAAACACTTAACCTATGAGCTAGGGTTGTCAATCCCAACTTGTAGATTAAGCACCAAATTATCCCAATTGATGGTTCTAAATGATTTTAGGCACTAGACCCGTGAATTTTAACCAACAACCATCAAACAATCCAACAACAAAAACTCAAAACACCCAAGAACCATGAAAATCTTGAAGGAACATCAATGGGGTTTTTTAAGAACAATTATTCTAATAAGAATTCCTAACAAGCATATAATTTAAAAGTATGAGAACTAAAGAACATAATTACGAATACTAATCAAGACATCACTAAAGTAATAAAAATCCATAATTCAATCAATCAAGAAATTAAACTAGAGAAAATCAAAAACTTACTAGTTAACTGAGAAAAGTAACATCCTCCAAGTGAGGAATTAAACTAAGGTCTATCAATTAATCAATCTAAAACTAAGAAACTATCTAAGGTCTACTAAAACTAAGAAACTAGAGTTTGAAACAGAGAAGTAGAAGAAAGAAAGCAAAGAACACTCTTGGGTTGTCAAACCAAGAGGTTCGAAAAGAAAGAAAAAGGAATTCTGGGCGCTGCTTTTGGATGCTGGGCGCTTCTCCTTTTAAAGGCACGAAAGTGGGCCTGTTCATTATATGGGCCGAGGGCTCTAAATTCTAGAAATTGGGCTGACACTTGGTAACTCAGTGTGGTCAGCATACCCAGTGTCACTAGTAACACATCAAATCGAGGTCCAATCTCGTTAAAACTCCACTCGTGGGCCCACACTCGTCCATCTTAAGACCGAAACACTTCAAAATACCTGAAATAAACATAAAATACGTTAAAAGAAGCCGGAGATACATAAAGATGGAAATATGCTCAATCTATCCAACCTATACCGAAATTAATCACAAATCTAACTAAAATACTAACCAAATATATATATAAATCAAGACAAATACATGCTAATCATTGGAAAGAACCATTTGAAGTTGTAGGCGCCAGGATATGTAATTTGTAGAGGTGATTTTGAGAGGAGTTTGTGCAACGGTGTTGATGGCGATGGCAAGGGAGGCATTGGTAGCCATGGCAGGCGAAGGAGAGAAAAAACTAGGGTTTTGGCATTAACCTAATTTCTGCTAGATACCATATAGGATTTAGGAAAAAGGTTGATTGTATTGAATGATAAACCAAATATATACACCTACATATCCTGGAGGACATGATAACATATATAGGGAAAAATAATCACAAGAAAATCATAAATAATATAAAACTTATATACATCCTAATATATCTATATTATCTTATTCATACACTCATCTTTTTAATCTTAATAATTATATTTAAATAATTAAATAATACTAAATATAATATAATAATACAACATCATTCACTTTTCATACATGATTTAACCTCAAATACAATATAATAATACATCATCATCCACTTGTCAGATATGCTTTGACATCTACTATAAAAAGTAAATAATTTTGTACCTACAACAAACATGTATTCTTACCATTGAAAGAGTTCGGAATACCAAATATTTGAATACCAAAATTCAAGATACATGAATCATATTCAAACAGGCCCATGGAAATATTTTCCTGAAATTTATTTAAAATATAATAATTATTATGTAAAACATATTGATTATTAAAGTTGAATTGTAGAATGCATGTGAAACTCTTATAGGAGAGAGTCCATTGAAGCTAAGAAAAATTTGTTTTATTTTTACATAACCAGAAGGTAATCTCAATCCGTTTGGCCTAGTGACAATATTTCGGAGTACATAACATTCACCAGATGAACCCTCCGAGTCACTTAAATGAAAATATATTTCATGTTTTGGTCACACACGTCGAGGATAGTAACAAATACCTCGACTCTTCGATTTCGATTTCTTGTCTTATTCCTAAACGACATATGACTTCAATATTTGTACACACACACTTGTTTAAGATATAAAAGGAACATCTACATAACATATCGAGACGTTGATTCATAGACAAAAAAATTTGTATGAATTTAATTTTACAATTTGTGTAACCTTAAACCATTTCCAATTGACATCGGTACAAGTTTTAACGATTGGACTTGGTTCAATTTCTATAATGGGGTAGAACCTTAGGAAACCATCTAGAACATGGTTGAAATGCTTTCTAATAGTCTGGTCGAACCTTTGAAAGCAAGTTTAATGACACATTTTTTATGATGATCTAACATATATATAAATATTAAAACTTGTTCTATTACTAACGCATTTGAAGATGGAACTAGACCACCATTGTTCTTGAGGAAGTAACACAACTTACCAAATGTCACTGCCAAAAAAATAGCAGATTAGTGAGGGACTCATTCACTCGGTAATTAATAAGAGAATTACAGAGTGATACCAATGCCGAGGAAATTTCCACTCGGTAATAGATACATCTATGAGTCTGTAGGTATAAAAATGTCATTTTTATTGCCACAATTGCTTAGTAAAATACCAATTCACTAGTACAAAAACAGGATTTAAGAACAGGGATTTAAGAACGCCTCAAGAGGCGGCGTTCTTAAATGTCAGGCGGTGGCATTTTTGTAATAAAAGTGTCACATACGAGAACGTCTTTTTCAAAGACGTTCTGGTATACTGGATATCCAGAACGTCGTTAAAAGACGTTCTCGTATGTTAGATATCCAGAACGTCGTTAAAAATGACGTTCTCGTATGTTAAATATCGAGAACGTCTTTAAAAACGACGTTCTCGTATGTTAACTATCGAAAACGTCTTTAAAAACGTCGTTCTGGAAAGTATTATTCAGAACGCCTTTAAAAAGGCGTTCTCGTATGTCATATTATTTATGTATTAAAATATGACCACAAAATCAATTTTTTTAATTAAAAAATAAAACAAACAAACCCTTATCCCTTCCTCTTCCCCGATCCATCTCTCCTCTGCCATTCCTTTCCAAAATCTTACATTCCCGCACGAAGCAGACGGCGAGAAAACCCAACAGAGGCAAGGCTCCAAGTTGGACAATGAGGACACCGTCCGGCGGTGCAAGGAGCGCCGCCGCCTGATAAAGGAAGCCGTCTATGCCCCGCCACCACCTCGCCGCCGCCCACTCCGACTACTGCCGCTCCCTCCGCATCACCGGCTCCGCCCTCGTCACCTTCGCCTCCGGCGAGCCCCTCGCCGTCTCCCACCACGCTCCCGCCGTCCTCCTCCGCACCCCCTCCTTCTCCGCCGCCGCCAAACCCCCATCCTTCACCCCCCCGCCGCCGCACCACCCCTCCCCCTCCCCCTCGCCGTCGCTCTACCACCCCCCTCCCCCGCCCCCATCTCCACCGCCTCCTCACACCACCACCACCAACCACCCCAACTCCCGCCGCCGATCCGCCGGAAAAAGCCCATCAAGATTCTCCACATCCTCTCCGACTCCAGCTTCACCTCTTCCCCGCCGCCGAACCCCCACAATTTCACCTACAACGCCAGAGCAAACTCAACCTACTCGAGCACCCCTTCCCAAGCTTCCTCTGTCTAGAATTGGGACAATTTCTACCCTCCACCTTCTCCCCCAAACTCCGAGCATTTCCAAAACCTCCACAGCAAGAAAAAAAACCCCAAATCCTAAACTGATGATGTCATCAATTCCGACGATGACGACGACGATTACACCGACCGCGATTCTAATCCCTGGGACCCCACGGACTAATATCACAACCCCTTCAGCTCCGATCACGGAGACGACCGCGCATCCAATTACTCGTCCTACTCGCGCTATTTGGATCACAGTTTCGCCAGGAAGGGCTCGGTCGTCAAGAAGGCGCCGGGCCCAAAATGATGGGAGAGGGAAGAGGACGAAACTGAGAGGGAGGAGGTTCAGTGCATTGAATGGGGAGACCATGATCATTACATCAGCACAAGCAGCTCCTCCGACGAGGGCGAAGAAACGGAGGACTCGAAGTCGAGATCCGATTTTGGGCCGAGGTCGAATTTCGGGCCGGTGAATAATGTGGATAATAATAATAATGTTAAGCCTGTGAATATAGGGAGTGTGAATGTGGGTTCGAAGTTTTCGAGTATATCGGAGATGGAATAATAATAATAATAATAATAATCAGAGGGGCAATTCGGACCGTCGAATTGTGGTGAGGCACAAGGATTTGGCGGAGAATGTGGCGGCGATTAGGGAGTATTTCGATAAGGCTGCTTCGGCTGGAGATCAAGTTTCAGAGATGCTTGAGACGGGTCGGGTTCAGCTCGATCGAAGCTTCAAGCAATTGAGGAGTAAGTTTTGGATGTCGAACTTGTTCAATCAAGAATGGTTATTATTGTGATTATTATTATTATTATTATTATTATTATTTAAATCTTGGTGATTTGAGTGTTAATTTACTTGAGTCTTATCATAGTACTTGTTTTTTTGGTGTTACAGAGACAGTGTATCATTCTAGTGGGATGTTGAGTAACTTGAGTTCCAGTTGGACTTCGAAGCCGCCTCTGGCGGTTAAGTACCGGTTCGAGCCCGATTCAATCGAGCAATCGGGCGGGCAGAAGAGCCTTTATTCGACTTTGGAATGGCTCTTGGCGTGGGAGAAGAAACTATATCAAGAAGTGAAGGTAGTGTGATCTAAGTCTCCTATTTATTTTTTTAGTCAACTTGCTTCTTTGTTGAGTTTGGTTTAATCAAAAGAAAAAGGAAAAAAGAAAAGAAAAAAGACTCAATTTCAAAATTACAACCCCCCGGGTTTGATTCAGTGTTAAAATTAAGGGGCTAGCTGC
>BMAC01000295.1:386488-412489 GCA_014905375.1 Phtheirospermum japonicum | reverse complement strand
CTTAGAAATAAAATATGTTGATCGATTGAATATATAAAAGCATGGTCCTGGCTCTTATTTTTCAATGTATGCTAGTGCAATTTCTTCTGTTTTTTTGTGTCCATGCTTATACTCGAGAGAGAAATTTTGATTAATACACTACTACAAAACAGCCTTTCTACGTCGGTTTTTTCCTCCATTTAACGTCGGTTTTGCAACCGACGTCTAAACCAACGACGTGGAAGTCACGTCGTTTTAGTAAAACCGACGTGGATTCTGTTACTTTCCACGTCGGTTGATTTCTGAAAACCGACGTGGATAGTGTTAATTTTACGTCGGTTTTCACTAATAACCGACATGGATACGTGACCTTCTACGTCGATTTTTTTAAAAACCGATGTGGATTCTTTGTTTTTTCACGTCGGTTTTTAAAGAACCGATGTGGTTTTATTATTATTTTTTTTAAAATGTACCCCACTCATTTATAACATCCCACCTAATAAATAATATATAAAACGATCAGCAAAAATTCAAGATAACCAAAAAAGTTAAAAAAAAAATTAGAACTCTTAATTAGAAACGACAAAAAAAATTATGCATACCAATCGGTTTGCATAAAAGGCGTTTGATGTTCGAATTACATGAAGTAGTGCAACACTAGTTCCTCTATAAAATCATAATAATTCACTTATTGGATGAGAAAACCACCACAAGTTGTGTAGTACGACACACAGTACAGTTTCCAAAATTGTGAAAAGCCTGGGAGTGTCGTTGATCAGAGCCCCAAGTTCGAAAGAAGCTGGCACCATCTGGGAGTTTCCTCGTCGAAGATGTACGTCAAGGTGAAATCAGGACCCCACTACCTCCAATCTGCCCGGGCAATACTATATTCATAAATAAGGTGAAATCTTCATTAAAACGTAATGGAGTGAAGGAGATTTTGACAGCTACAGCAAACAGGAAATACATACAAACCAAATCATAAGACAGTATGGAAACAATGAAATGGAACCAAAACACCTTAACTATCATACATGTCTGAATTTATCTAAAGTTATATAGACATGAGAATTGTAAGGACTCTCTCAAAATTATATAATACACTGACACACATACTTTCTAATATAGGAAATTAAAAATGGAACCAAAACACATTAACTTTTATGTACAATATTGTTGTAAGAACAAGCATTATGCATGGTCCCCCTAATTTCATTTTTGACAGAAAAAACACATATATTTCACATTTTTATGCAAGTATGGAGCAAAAGTCAAAAACTATTTCAGTTAACCTTTCGTCTAAACCTTTCCCATACCAGCCCATTTCCATAATACAAGAGTCGTAGAGAAAAGAGAAACAAAAATAACAATATATAATAATTAAAAATCGATAGTGAACAATATGACATTGGTAGTGTTTTTACAAGGAATAAAGTGAACAATTTTTGAGAAATGATCGACAACAAAAATAGAAACATTACCTCATTGTGTACGTGGTAAACCCAAAATGAAATCCATACTAATCTCGCACCAAAGACGAGATGGTACTGGTAATGACCGATATAACCCGACATTCGAAGCGACCGGAGTACTGCTGCCGCGGTCCTGGAGTACGGCTGCCACTGCCGGCTTAACAATCCCTGATGATACCTTGTCGAGCGTCTCTAGCAGAACCTATCTGCATAGATTCAAAAGTTTATAACAGCAAATACAATGTAAATGAGCAAAAACACCCCATAAAAAGTAGTTGTATCTCTATAGCATAAGCACACTTACCCGTTTCTAAGATCTTCAAATACATGTCGATATATGATGAATTCCTGAGACTATTTAGTCAAAATCGAAATAACCTCTCTTCTCTGGAGATCTGCATGTCATCGGGTAGGGTTTCAAGAAATGGTATCTGTTTTTGTTTCGGTCGAGAGCCCATTCCTGCAAATTAAAGCTCACAATTAGTTATATAACGGTTAGCAGGGCAATAAAGTGATAAAACGTTAAGCACTGTATATAAACAAATTAGAAAATGCATGGTGCTATCTGAATGACAGCTTGTTAAACCCGAGAAGATCAAAAGATGAAACTATCTTAATTAATATATTTCCAATATCTAGCTTATTTTAAATAATTAATTGCTAAACCCAATCTTCCCATTTTTTTTTTATTTTTTTTTCAATGGAGAGTTCAGTTTGTAAACATACCGTGTCGATAAGATTAATGATTCCATCATTGATGGAACGATATATTTTGAAGCTCTCTTTCAAAACTTGACCAAAAATAATTCCACTCATACAGAGGAAATAAATAGAAGTTACTAATTTTTTCAACCAGTATTTGTTATGCATACCAGGGCCAAAGCATATTGAATGAGAAAGTTGTCACTTGCTGCTCCATCAGGCTGATTAAAAAATAATCGACAAACATTACGATCCAGGTTTTGGCAAAAAGACAATCTTAAATAATTAAGTTAATCTTCAATGTAGAATGTATTATACACTATCTGGCAGCAAAGGCGGTATAGAAGCTATTGCAACGCAGGTAGCTAATGAAATAATTCGTCAGCGTTCAAGAGCCTTGTTTTACTATACGCCCGCAATAATTGTTTTTTCGTTATAACTTTTTTTAACTAATCAAGAAAAAAATATTGAATGAAAAAAATGCCTTAGACATTCCCGGAGCAGTTTTCGATGATCTTTCTGCCTCTATATCATAGCTCAGTCGCTCCTCAAGAAACAGTGCGTAGGTACGGACCCACGCCGAGCAATCCCAGGCTGCATCAAAACTAGCTAAATGTTAACCAAAAACAAAATTGAAAATTTTTTAGAATATGTAGCCATTAATTTTACCTAAAGGATACTTGAAATAATTTTCCTGTGTGAGTATTATAGTAATTCTTCTCGGAACGTAGGATAGCCTTCTCTTAGTGTCCTATGAATTACTATCAATGTCTTGACAGCAACTTGTCGGTTAATTATAATCTGATTTCTCATATATTACAAGTAAAAATATAAATGATTTAAGGTTAAAAAAAAGGAAATGGGCACGTAGAACTTACAATCCAGTTGCACGTTTTTATCAATTTTCACGATAATGCACGAATGCAGTAGGCAACATCAGCCTTTGGACGGTTTACAGATAATGCTGCAAATAGCTCTGAGGAAGAAAAAAAAATGAGAAGTGAAAAATCATGCGATGATTAAAGCTGTGATCTAAACATATCCCCAATTTAACTGTGATTAACGCTGCAGCAGAATAATAGCATATCATAATATCATCTAACCCCAAAAGATTACAGAAAATGTTAGAATATAACCCCATTAACAAGGAGTTTTTTTTTTTTTTTACTCAAAACAACGAGCTCATAAATAACCAACCATAACAGCGGTCACACGTTTTATCTTACGAAAACCCATAAAATAAAGTCCTACAATTATAGAGTTCATACTCAATATACATATCCGCTCAGTAATTAGGATCCCTCCCGGCAACATTCACATAACCGCCACCCTGGTTCTGTCCCTGTCCACCATTTTGAGGAGGATACCCATTCTGACCCTGACCAAAGCTGTTCTGATTCGAGCCCTGCCCATACCCAGCATTTGGAGCAGGAAGCATAACCACTCGGATTCTGTCCATTCGGCCCATATCCACTATTCTGATTCTGATAATGGTTCCCACCACCTGTATTAGGAGCATACGCATGATTATTATTAACACTGTTCTGATTTGGCCCTCCCATACCTGGAGCATACCCGCCTTGATTAGGCCCTGGTCCGGGCTGATACGGAGCTGACCCGTTGTTCGGCTCATACTGATAGTTCGGCCCATTGTTGTTGGCTGGTGGTGGTGGTCCTCTCGGCTGCTGATAGTTTCCAGGGTTAGTATTCGCATAGTTCTGCTGCTGCATACCGCCAGCGTTGGGAGCATTTTGTGGTGGTGGTTGAGGAGCATTTTGTACTGCTGCTGAAAATCCGACTTCACATTGACGTTTAAAGGAAATTCGTAAAACGATATTATGATAAATGTCTGGACTCTAAATCAAGTTTTCATGACCTATATTAAATAGATTTCAATAATGAAGCTTTTGTCATTGTTCTAAGCCCTAACCCTAACCCTAACTTAAACAACCATCCCAAAACCAAGATCAATCTCATAAATCTAAATATATAATGAAATCAGAATTGGTCCTACATACATAACCAATCAATTGCATCTGAGAAAGACAAAATTATACCTCTTCTCCCTGCCGGTGTAGTAGTCCTGAGGATCAAAATCAGGATCGCTATCAGAATCCTTCTCGTGATTAGGGTTTATTCAGTTCTGCCAAAGTCATAATTCCACCACCTCGGCCGCCGCCGCCGCCGCCGCGTCTCTGTCCACCAGAAGTCGAGCCCCCATCTTTAGGTTTAGCGGCGGACTGGAGATCGTAAGAGCGGGAGGCAGGTGGCGGCGAAAGGGATCGAGATCAAGAGGGAGAAGTAGAGAATTTAGAGGGTGAATACTAAGGTTGAGGCTGCGCCGCCGGAGAAGACGGATCATCTGCGGTGGGGTTAGTGTTATCGAGGAAGGTGGAGACGGCGGCGTCGAGATCGAAGATGAGGCTGAGTGTGGTTGTTGAGCCAACCCTAGTCAAAAAGCTGAAATGATAAATGATAGACGGTGGTCTGTTTTCTGAGTTCTGTTTGGCCGCTTATATTAATTATATATTAATTGTATTTTATCATTTTTTTATTTATAATATATCACGTCGGTTTTTAACTAAACCGACGTGGAGTTTTACTTATCACGTCCGTTTATTTTAAAACCGACGTGAGAGATATTTAACGTCGGTTATTGAAAAACCGACGTTAAATGACCGACGTGAAATCTCCTTTTTGTAGTAGTGATAATTCATGAATTTGTGAAGTGTTTGCTAATTACATGATTTATATGTGACCAATGACCATATTTATTTGCTAACTTGATGGATCTGGTATATGCTCTCCCTGCAGAATAATATACAGGGATCAGAATTCCGAATGCCTCACATGAATGCTTGTGCGCATAAACAGGCCAATGCATTTTACCACAGTGAAAAATCGGAATCTTCTATACATAAGTTAATTTGTTATTAATGGAGATGGACCTGCTTATTGGAGTCTTAACCTTAGCGTATTTGTCTTTTTATGTGTCCCCTGATTCACAAGGTATTATTCCATATATTTTTTCCTTTTTTAAGGCATATGAACAAACAACATGTTTATGCACTTGTTCCTTTTTTGGGTTTTATTGAATCAACATTAAAAGAAAGTTAACATAATGGAAAAAAGGGACTTTATTAGTCTTCTCGAATTGCTTCTTTCACTGGTAAACTGTAAACATAACTCAATTGCTTGAGTAAGAAAAAAAATGTACTTCAGATATATTATTTCAAGAGTATAAGCTGGAATAGGTGTGAATGGTCATAGGGTATAAGCATATGATGTATTGATATTGTAAGTTTGCATTCCAATTTTTGTTCTTGGAATTTAGCTTTTGTGCACTAGTCCTTTCTTGGAATTTAGCTTTTCACTTTTATGGTCTTGAATGTGTCTTTTTTTCCCCCAGGAATTGCACTGTATGATTTGAGGTCTTCACTTAATGCTTCAATCAATCAGCTCACAGATTAGAATCCTAATCAAGTTACAGCTTGCACTTGGTCCAAAGTTACATGCGACGCTGACAACAACATAATATCAGTGTAAGAAATCTATAACATTTATTCATCCTTTTTAAAATATGTCCCTGAAGGCCTGAATCGATTTCTTGCAAACACTTAAAGTGATTGTCAGCTTTTGGCTGAAATTAGTAGTTTTATGTGTTTTTTAATACCCAACTTCCACTTCTAATTTGTAGGGGTGCATTTGATTTTTTATTCTGCTTCTGGTTTGACATTTGTAACAAATATAGCACTTTTACAACTTATTCACCAAAATCTATTCCTTTTAACTTATTAACTTTTTAGTAGTTTTGTGTTCATCAAATCTTTTCAAACTCAATAACTTCTTTTTTTATTTTGAAGGGATTGTTAGCTTTGGTTGATTAATGTAGTTTTAAGTGGGTGATGATTGGGTGCATTAGATTTTCTATTTTGTTTTTAGTTTGACTTTTACAAACAAATAAAGTTCATTTACAACAACACCCTATGTATAAATTTATTGGTTTCATAATTATGAAGTAAGATATCTCATGATTGTTTTTTCGGACAGGGTATTGCCTAATGATAGGCGAGAAATTGTGCTTTAATTAATGGTTTAATCTCTATGTTTTTATGTGCTTAATATTCTCATATATGTTTATTTCTCCCGTATTTACTATTACGAATGGAGGAGCACCAATTGTATATTTCTTCTCTATTTTGCAGTATTTGGTGCTATAATAAGTGAATGAGGTTTTACAAGAAGTTGAGAGACAAGGATTGACGAATCGACGAGAGAAAAATCAAGAATCAGGATGCAGCATCGATGGCTCGCGTCGATGCCGAGGATGGCTCGCGTCAGTCGACGCGATGTGCGGTGCTGCGCTGACTGTGCGCGCGTCGATCGACGCTGGGTTGACGCCATGTCGATGGGAAGCTGCTGAAGCGTCGATAAAAGATCCTTCAGTCGACGCAATGTCGACACTCACTTCTGAAGCGTCGATTGGAAGGGCGTAAGTCGACGCTCATGCTCTGAAGCGTCGACTGGGAGCGCGTCAGTCGACGCCCATGCAGGACGACGCAGGCGGGTGATGCGCATTGACGCCGAGGGCTGGTTCGCGTCAGTCGACGCCGACTCGGCAGAATTATTTTAGGGAGAATCTTGGGCGGCAAGAAATGGGATTTCTATATAAACTCGACCCAAACTCGTCAAACAGACTTTGACACAATCCTAGGGTTCCAAGGCTTGAAGAGGGGACCCCAAATCACCCAATAAACAAGAGCTTGAAGATCCAAGACCAACAATCCAAGATTTAAGCTTTCTTATCTCTTCCATATCTTAGAACAATGTTTTATTTCTCTATTTTCCTGTTATTCTATGAACTCCATGAGTGAGTAGATTTTTTTATCTAGTTCTAGGGATGTGGAAAACCTCGTGAAACTATGTTTAATTGATTTATGCAATATTATCTTTCGTTCTTCTTATGCGATTGTTTGTGTTATCTTGTTTACATATCATGTTTGCTAAATTCATGACATGATTGCTTGATTCTTAATTTGGATTGGCCACCTAGATTAGCGATTTGGTTATCAATTGCTAGAAAGAGAACTGCTTCCCGTGTAATTGTCGTAGTTTCAATTTCTCTGAAGCAACTAATGGTTTCGTATCATTAAGGGTAACACAACATAGGTTGAATAAACCGAGCTTATGCGTTTATTGCTTAGATTAACCTATTTGCCTAGATATTAATGCTGTTGTTGGGTTGAATCTAGAGAGATTATTCTAGGTTACTCAATAATTAGAAAGAGCTTATTTTAATTGAGTAAACGGTAAGGGCAAATGCGAGTAGCAGAGCTTATTGTTACTTAGGGTTTTTAGTCGCATATGATGAATGGATTATGATATTGTGATTGGTTAAATAAGTGGAACGAGGGTGGAAACGGAACTAGGACTGGGAGCTTAATTTATTTGTTTCGTTATTTAAATTCTTTAGTTATTTATTTTGTTCTCTTAGATTAGTTTACAATTCTCACCCCGTTTATTTATTTAAGTAAAATACGAATCATCACAATTTAACCACACTCCTCGTGGGATCGACCCTTACTTATCGCTACTACTAGTTGGTGGAGAGAAGTTGAGGAAAAATAAATATTTAATTTGACGCTTAACGATGAGCGGTCACCTAATATGGGATTTTCGGGAACCTTGTCAGCAAAAATAGGGAACCTAACGATGCTGACGACACTGTATGTGTTTGCTAACCTTTCAGCATTACATTAGTTTCATGATACCATTTATGTGAAAACTAAATTCACTATCCATTACCTATCATATTTGAGAATATGAGTTTTATTTATATATACACTCTGTCCCCCTTTTCCTTGCAAGACGTATTAGCTTTTCTACAATAAAGGAATACTTACAAAAATCACCCCTGATATTTTTGGTATTTAAAAAAAACCCAACTAACTTTATAAATTATAATAATCACCCTTCAGGTGCCATTACGCTTATATTTTTCCACAACCGTTAGTTGCTATTGCAAATATATTGCAATTACACCCTCCCAATGTTCCAAAATATTACATGTAGGTTTATATTACTGAATATCATTCTCCTTTTTATAATTTTGCTGTTGAGAATGCACTTCGGTTTTCTCACGAGCTGGGTTTTGTTTGTCCATTTAAAGGTCTTGACTGCAATTGGGAATTTCTGCATATGTTCGATTGCGGTGGGAATGGTTATTGAGATCATCGTAATGTACTCGATTCAACACCGTTCGTATCGTCCAAGAATTGATAATTTGCTCGTGCTCCTGATTGGAGGGATTCCAATTGAAATGCCGACAGTGTTATCTGTTACAATGGCGATTGGTTCGCACCGTTTGTCACAGCAGGTAGAATTCTTTTTATGCTTTTGCTAAAGGTTTTCTTTTCCCCCTCCCATTTTCTTATTTATGAGTTTTCTTTATTAAGTGAATCAAGCCTTGGGATGCTGCAAAACATATGGAGTCTGCAGGAGCTATCGCAAAGGAAGTGGGTAACTGGAACGAAGTGTCCGATTTCTATAAATGCGCATTTGAGTTGTACGTTGAATGTGGAAGGTCACAACCCGCATCGGATGCACTTGCAAAGGGTGATCGGTATGAGCTGATTTATTTTTAGATTTATTTCTGTAATATACTTATTGCTGAGATGCTTTGTTGTAATTAGTCTGTGTATCACTGCTGTTTGTTTTGATGATTTGTCGTGATGATGTGACACCAACCTTGTTTAAATTCATGTAAAATTGCAGATCAATGGATCATTATTAGTGATATTTTAGATTTGTGCATGTAACTGGCAATAATGCTTTATTTGTGATTATCTTGTTTTTAATGAATTTGATGTATTTGTTGGCACCAGCTTTCATTTATTATTATTATTATTATTATTATTATTATTATTATTATTATTATTTTTACTACTTTCTAGAACGGTTATTTAAAAACCCGTTCTAGAAAGTATACTTTCCAGAACGCCTGTTTTTCGAGACGTTCTGGAAAATATACTTTCCAGAACGTCTCTAAAAAAGGCGTTCTGGAAAGTGTACTTTCCAGATCGCTTTTTTTAAAGACGTTCTCGAAAATACATTTTCCAGAACGCCTGTTTTTTCAGCTTTTTTGGAAAGTATACTTTCCAGAACGTCCATTTTTCAGGCGTTCTCAAAAGTATACTTTCCAAAACGTCTGTATTTCGAGGTGTTCTCGAAAGTATACTTTCGAGAACGCCTTAAAAAGGACGTTCTGGAAAGTATATTTTCCAGAATGTCTTAAAAAAGGACGTTCTGGAAAGTTATTTTCCAGAACGGGGGAACCTGTAAAACCGACTTTCTAGAACGACTGAATTTTTTTAAGAACGTCTCTGAAAACCGTTCTTGAAATTCTTACAATCAAGAACGCCCTGCTGAGGCGTTCTTGATTGTCAGAATTTTAAGAACAGCTCCATACGGTACGCCTCAGCAGGGCGTTCTTAATCTGCAGAAACAGGCATTCTTAAAAGCTGTTTCTGCACCAAGAGAACCTTTTATCGAAGGACTCAGTTTCTCGGTAGATTAAAGATTTAAATGAAAAAAATAAACAATGAAAATAAATATAAACACCATGAGAATCTGAGATCCATCACTAATATCCCTATAGATTTCAAATTTCCTCACTAAACCACTGAGGGAATGTGGAATCACTCACTGATTTAATGAATGAATTCAAATTCCCTCAGTAATTTAGCTTTAAGAAATTAAATATAAAATTAAATTAATCATATCACCATGAGAGGTACACTCAATTATATTTTTAGTAATTCTAAAACATGGAAAAGAATCAGAAAATAATATCTTTTTGTAATATTGTTGTATGTTGCATTAATTATGTATATAATGATAGTTCAATACATGCAGCCGAACATGATCTTACATAATATTTACTAGATGCTATTAAAGTTTGAAATTGAGCTTCCTTTTGTTTCTATATATTTTACATCAATTAATAAATTGATAAGTTCAAAAAATTTTAAACTCATATACCTATTACCTTTGAATATATACACACACAAGCGCGCGCGACCACACACAGACAGACACAATTCGTTGATGTTCGAGTCCCTTAGCTAGCTAGCCTTGCTTGTTTTTTCAAACTAGAGGGTCATTCTGATGGTAGTAATTAAAATATTACATATATATTAACATCATATTATACTCTAAGTGTATGAAATGACATTATATCAATTATATAAATGTTATTAAATTAATATTGAATTTATTTCATGCTCAAACACTGATGAATACCAATTCTCTCGGTAAATCACCGAGCGACTCCACATTCTCTCAGTAAATTACCAAGAGAATGTAGAATAGGTTTATGATATATTGAGTGAATTCAAATTCCCTCGGTAATCTAACTTTAAAATATAATAGTAAAATTATATCATCGTGTGACGTACAATCAATCGGTATTATAAGCGATTATAAAACATGGATAAGACCAGAAAATAATCTCTTGTTGACAATATTGTCATATGTTGTGCTTTAATTACGTATATATTGATTATTCAATGCATGTATCCGGACATTATCATACATAATATTTACACCTGATGCAATTAAAGTTTGAGATGAATTTCCCTTTGTTTCTATATATTTCGCATCAAATGGTATATAGTGGATGATAAGTTCAAAAATATTAAATCCATATTTTCTTTGAATAAATACACGAGTCGTCAAAATTTGAGTTTCTTAGCTTACTAGCTAGCCTCGCATGTTTTCAAGCTATAGGTTCAATCTGATGGTGTTAATTAATAAATTACATATATATTAACGTCATATTACGTTGTAAGTGTATGAAATGATATTACATCAATTATATTAATGTTATCAAGTTGAGTTTTAGTCTCTCCAATGCTTAAATACCAAGGGGATATCAATTCTCTCGGTACACCACTGAGTGATTCCACATTTCTTTGGTAAATCACGAAGGGAATGTGGAGTTACTCAGTAATTTTAATTTTTTTAAAATTAATTTATGATATTATAATTATGTTTTTGTACACACACAAACCAAATAATTACCCAAGTTTGTCCCTTGGTATTTAAAAAAAATTAAAATATTATTTTATGTTATTTTAAATATATATGATCTTTTATAAACACAAATTTGTATTTATATTACAACAAATACAAATAATTTGGGAAATTATTTTTGGAATATTAATCACTTGATGTGTGTGTTTTTATATTATTTTTTGGGTGTATGTTTGTGTTTTAAAAAAATATTTTAAATAACTTGAAAAAAATATTTTTAAAAATCTAAGAAATACCGAGGGATTCCACATTCCCAGAGTATTAAAATACTAAGGGACACTAAATCTCTCGATAGTTCTTTATAAATACAAAGTGAACTTATCCCTTGGTAACGGACTTATATAAGGGGATTAGGCAGCAGATCCCACTTTCTTTTTCTCCCTTTTCCATTTTCTCCTGCCACTCCCCAGACACTGCCATTATTTTTCCACCATAGATATGACGCTCGCTCTAGCCACCACCGCAGACTGGTCCTGCTGCTCCACCACCCGACGATTGCTATTTGGCTTCCATCACCCCGCTACATCATCACCGTCGACACAATGCCCTGTCATTAATGTTCTTTGGCTGCCACCATAAACAACTTAACTTCCTTTGCTCTACCAGCTGATGGTTAATCCAATTGGCCACCACCAAGGCCACAGAGACGCACCACTACCACCACTGGAGGTATGTTTTTCTTAATTTTTTTTTATTTTGGTTTAATTTTATTTAGTAAATTATTTTAATATGGTTGTTGGGATAAATTAGGGTTAGGGTTTAATTCGAGTTTAGGGCCTGATTAGGATTTAATTAACAAATTAAGGCTTAATATTAAACTCAGAGTTGATGGTTCAATTTGGGTTTAGGGGTTTAATTTTAAATTTAGGGTTTAGTTAGTTTAATTAGAATTTAATTAACAAATTAAGGTTTAATTATCAAACGAAGGACTTAGGGCTTCATTTGTTTAATTATGACTTAGGTTAATTAGTTTAGTTAGGACTTTGTTTGATTAGTTTATTTACGGATTTGTTTGATTATTTTATTTAGGACTTTGTGTTATTAGTAACCTATGAATTGAGGTTTGATTAGTTTAATTATTATGTAGTCAACTTACTTATGGATTTAGTTTCCAATTATGGTTTTCTTATGAGTTTATGATTTTCTCATGAATTGTGGAATAATGAGATTGAATTTAGCTATATGCACATTTGGGGATGTATTCCTGTTTTGATTGTTTGGTGTTTGCTTTTGGTTGGTTTTGAGGATGTGGTGGTCATTCTATAATGTGGTGATTAGTTATTGGTGTTGTAATTGGTCGGTGATCAATTTGTGATTGTTTGATGTTATATATAGTGACGTCAGTGGTTGATGATGTGGTGTAAGGTGCCGGACAAGACATTTTGTCCCTCCAATCACAGATAATTGTGGTTTTGTCCGTTAAGAATGATTACCGTACTTGTATTATTTTTCTCCTACATGTTCGCATGTTCGTTCAAATAGCTTAGACCCATTTGGGATTTAATAGCAATGATACTAAATTCTAAACCGTCCATGTATTTGGACAGTTTGAGAATGTCATTATAATACAGTTATCTTATAAGTATGTGTTTTGTGAATTTTTAAATTTGGTTTCTGTATCTCTCTTTTACTCTCGGGTGCACTGCAATATACGTATACTTAGAGAACTAGGGGAGATACTACCAAAAAACTTAGCCCCACAAAACTCATACTAAGAAACCTTATTAACGAATGTCACATTCTTGAATGTGATATTCTTGAATGTGATAGGTCCTTACCAATAATTAAAATATTATATAGACACTCACATACTACCCTATATCGATTATTCATTCACTTAAACATCATCATATCTATGATAATTGTATAATATAAATATTAATTAATCACAATTGAGAAATTATAGGATGAGTTCCGATCGTAGCCGGATGTAAAAATGGAGGGTGATCGACTTACTATCCACATAATTCGTTAATGGGGTAGAGAGTTTCACTGAATTTGATCCAACACACTCTATGCATAGGGGTGGGGAGAGGTTGAAATATCCTTATAATCATAACAAAAGTAGGAATTGTAGTTATCTCAATATCAATGAGACCAAGTATCACCTGGTTAAGGAATCGTGAAATTCATATTCCTAAGAACACTTGTTCACTCAGCAGCCATGATAAATCCAGAGAAGAATAGGAGATAAATCTCCAAACACCTATTTCAAGTTGGAGAATCACCCGGAAATGGATGTCCCCAATCTCCAGGTGATTAAGCTTACATAGAGTTTCAAATCGCAGGAGCATGTGCGAGAGACCTCAACCTACCATCTGAAATCATCTCTGCGAATGCTGGATGGATTCTGCACTATCCCTACGGAGGGAGAAAATGACTCTACATAGGAAGAAGATTCTTACTGGTGAAAAACCACCTTGAAATTAAGACTTTTCTATGTAAACTCACCGAATTCCCCAAGGAGCATTGTATGATTATGTTGCATAACCTTTTGCTTTTAAAGGATAGAGACTTTAAAAGGCAAATCTTGAATCCCTCAGACGAGTTGTTAAGATGATTTTTGGTCCAGTGACCATCAGTCTTCGGTTTTTCCGGTAAAGATGACCTGCTCTAGGCGGTCACTGGACCAAAAATCAGCATTTAGTCCACTTAGTGGACTAATTTTCAAGTGTGACCAAAAACTGGACTAAATATCAAAGAGTGGTCACTTACCGGACTAAGAAAATATTTTTGCCTAAATAAAACTATAGCTCAAATACAAATGCTCCAAAATTTTTAATCTAATTACAAATACCTCAAAATGGAGAGGGGATTTTCTGTAATTTTGAAAGATAGTTGTAGTATTCTATAATTAGGCTAAATTTAAGAGGTATTTGTGTAATAACCCTAACTTTAGTAGTAGTTATATAGCTACTATGAGGATTAATGGACTGACCAACTGAGAAATGGAAAGGGCTTGTTTTGACCTAAGACCAACACAGACACATCCAATTTCTTGACCTGGCTCATCACTGTACCCATTTTTGTTCCTTGGATCACTAATACTTCAACTTCAACCTGAGAGTACATAAAATCCCATAAATCAATAAAAAAAAAGACTACTCAATCAAACTAAATTAGATCAAAGGGAAATAAAAGTTTGTGTTCATTCAAGCACAGATGGGCAAAAGATTTGACCAAAAAAAAAGGAGAAAGATATAAATAGTAATAATTAATAAGAAAAAAAAGGAGGGCTTGAAAAAGCCACTTATAAAGAAAAGATGAAGCATGGGTTATTGTTTTCTCTGTTTTTGTCTAACAAAATGATTTAAAAAATGTAGTTGGAAACTAAAAGTTGTGTAGATTAAAAGGAATTAGATCTCTCTTCATATCTTAGAGAAACAAACAAACACCCCCTAAAGTTCATATACCTAACAAATATCCCCTGAGGATGCAATTTCAATTTGAGGAACAAACGGTATTTGCAAATTTAAAGATCATTCAGTAATTCTTTTAAATAAGAAAAAAAAATGCAGGATACCCATAAATCAAGAATCTACTTTCACCATAGTTATTTGAAAAGCACAAAATCATTAAACATACAACATTAAACTTCTCATAATTATAATCACCACTAACAGAAAAACTCACCTCAGGCTTAGAGTCTTTGCAGAGTGAGCCAAGTGAGGTGGCAAGATAATGAGATCTTGGAAAAATCTCAGAGCCCTTCCAAGAAGAAGAAGACTATTTAATGGTAAAAARAGAAAATTACAAAAACTACCCTTGAGTTTTGACTTAATTATAAAATAAACAAATTATCTTTTATATTTACAAAATAAACCCCATTGTGGGTGTAATTTGTAAAATGCAAAGAAAAATAAGGGAATGCTTCTAATTTGTAGTTTTGAAAGATAGTTGAGTTTGCTAAAAATAAAGTAAACCTTAAGGGTATTATAACAATTTCATATTAGACAAACAACAAATTTAAACCCACAAAGTCAGTAAGCAAAAGCAAAATAAGTTAAAAATGTCCAGACTTGCAATAAGCAAACCATAAGATAGTCCAACCAAAATAAAAAACACCATATAAAAAACATAAGCAACCCAAAATAAGGAGATTAATAATAGATTAAAACTGTGGAAATTTTAACTCTCTGGAAGAACTCTTGATTTTCCTGGTGCCAACTTAATGCCTAAACATTCTCAAATTAGTAAGCCACCATACACCATCAAATGAAATCCAAGGACACCAATAACACATTCAATCAAAATTAGTTTTGATTGAAACAACTACAGAAAAATCCAAACCAACTATAATCAGATTAATAAATCAAAAGATAAAAAAAAAACTTAGTCAAAACAAACCTATTGAGAGACTGATCAATATTCCATAAACAAAATGGAAATTCTTGATGGCTCCTTTGCGATCACTTTAACCAACATATCACTTCTTCCCAACATGTTTTATAATTACACTTAATCTGCTCTCGCGCTCGGATGTTCTTTAGGACAACGAATTGTATATGAAAGGACTGAAAAAACTGAAACCAAAATTAAAAGGGGATATGGAAAGAAAGATCCATCTGGAGGTAGAAAAAGTCCCTGGAGGTTTGATTAATTAAATTTTAGGGGTAGTTTTGGTAATCACCCAAACCTCAGGGTTAGTTTTGAAATTAACCCAAAATTGAATAACAAGAAGTTTTAAAATACTTCTATTATACAAAATACAAAAAAACAAATCATAGGGTTTTGAAAATTAATACAATCCCCTGGAGGTTTGAAATAACTATTACACTTTAAGGTTAGTTTTTGCTAGTAACCCAAAACTTTATAACAAAGAGTCAAAATACCTCTGCTGGACTAATTACGAAAAAAAATCCATAGAGCTTTGGAAATTATAAAAAGGACCTTGGAGTTTGATTATGTATTGAAATTTAGGGTTAGTTTTTCTAATTACCCCAAACCTCAGGGACAATTTGTAATTAAACCTAAACTTTATAATAACAGTAAAAGTATCAAAATACGTTTGTTCTTCCAGGCATGATAGGGTTGCCAGCGAATAACTCGGCAAGAATGATTGACAACGCACACACACACACTACAACAAAATATGCCTGTACGGACGCTTTTATTAGGACACTTTCAAGATAAGTGTCCTATTATATATATAATGGGACACTTGCCTAAAAAGTGTCTTATTACGTGTGAGTTTCATTTAAGTAATTAAATGGAACACTTCAAAGCGTCCTATTATGATATCCACAACAGTAATTAACATTGGCGGGAATGAGTTATGTATTTAGCCGAATTTGAACGGGTTCCCAAAATGTTATATTTCATGTTTCTTTCCCATTAAAAAAAAACTAAAAACTAAAATATCACTTATTTTTTTATTTTTATTTCTTTCCTTTCTGCCTCTGTCCAGGCCTAACTATTTTTGTTTCCTTCTCCATTTGTCCAGGCAGAGAAGTGAAACGAGAAGGAAAAATTCATTTTAGGGTTTTCTGAGAGAATCCCGTCCCTCTCCACAAAATCCTTCAACAATTCCGACGATGAGCACACAAATTCACCCTTAATAAAAGCTAATGTTCAAGGTGAGTCCACCGGATCTGAAAGCCCAAAATCCACTCGGTCACCACCAAAATTCCTACAAAAATTACAATCCTTGCACCCTTTCAAAAAATTTACCCGGAACAGCTTGATTCTACCAACGACGTCAGCCGATCCTCCGACGAGAGTGGATGAAAAGCTCTTCAAAGGATCCGCGGCGCTTATGATGTCATCTCTTATATGACTTGTGCTGGTAGTTTTTTTTCGTTTTAATTTAATTTATTTCATCAGAATTGATACACGTCGTTTGATTCAGTTGTTGATGATTTTGACCCAGAATTTAATTTCTTGTGATTTCTTTAAAGTTGGCCCTTTTGGGGAGGTTTTGGTTTGAGTTCATTTAGGAATGTTATTCGTTTTCTCTGTGTTTTTTTTTTTTTTTGGTGTTTGTTTGTTTTTTATAGCTCGGTCTTTTATTTTGTGTGCGTGTGTGTGTTTTTGAAAGGATTAGATGGTTAAGTTAAAGTAGATATCTTTCTCCTTTCAAGTAAAACACTGAGTACTGATATGTAATTTTGTTCAGGGATCCAGTTTCAATCTTAACGGTGGATATTACTTATTACTTCATTCTCTCTCTGCCAAATCAGGCGCAAACTCTCTCTACACTCGGACGCACGCAATTTCGCAGACAAATACTGCGTCGTATAGAAACATCGGCCAGGCGAGCAGCGGCAGTATACGAATGATATGCGAGTAGTTCTTTTTCGATTTTGATTTTCTTTAGCCCTAAGTATTTTTTTAATGTATTAACGTGACATCAATTTGTGTTTTACTTTTTTCCATTCTATTGCATACAAAGCTGTAAACTTTACAGGTCAGTGTAAGCCGAAGCTTATTTATTTTTATTCATTTAATCCCCTGTTTCAAAATGTAACGCGCTGTGAGAATGTGCAGATGGAATGTTCAGAGGAATGTATAACGGGAAGCCACATCATGTGGCTGATATTGCCGCCGTGCTTAGTAGGGCTTGGAGCGCTGGCATTGACCGAATTATTGTAAGTGCTTTGGCCTAAGGACTTTCCGATTAATTTATGATGATATAATTTATGGCTGTTTAACTAGATTTCTTTTTAATTGTCTTGAGGTTTCTTTCTCTTCTTGCTGAGAAATGAGTATACTGAAAACAATATTTTGATTTATTATATATAAAGAATGTTTTAAGTGATGATTTCTCTGACAAAATTGATCCCCCCACCCTTTACTCTGAATATTTTCTAATTATCAGCTTTAGATAAAATGTGATATTGAGTTGAAAAGTGGAACATCATTTGTTATATATATAATATGGGATTCTTACAAAAATGTATGATTTCTATTACGTTAAATGTTTCAGGTGACAGGAGGTTCTTTGGAGGAGTCGAAGGAAGCTCTTGCTATTGCTGAAACTGATGGTTGTTTCATACATTCTACGTTGCCATTAGCTGTTAAAGCATTTGTTTTTAGTCTGCCATAATTACTTATCGTGTGGATTTTTTAAATATTGCAACAAGACTTTTCTACACAGTTGGTGTGCACCCAACAAGATGTAAAGTGAGGAACATTCTAATTTGACTTTTTATGTATAATCACAAAGTATTTCTGGAGGCATTTACATCATTTGTTCTTTTATTTTTCGATCAGGAATTTGATGACAGTGGTGACCCTGAGGAACATTTTAAGGCTCTTTTGTCATTGAGGGTGTTGAGAAAGGCAAAGTAAGTTTTTGTTTGTTTGTTTGTTTTTTATTATTATTATTATTATTATTATTATTATTATTATTATTTAATTGAAGCAAATAGCAAGTGCTAAGAATTTTAATGAAACTAATTAGCAATTTATTTTGATGCCAACTCCGATAATTCAAGCAAGGTGGTGGCATTTGGGAATGTGGGTTGGATTATGACAGGCTTCATTTTTGCCCAGCTGAGATTCAAAAGAAGTATGTGCCTGCACAATAATCTTTCTTACATTGTTTTAATAGAATCTCTATTTGAACATGTGCAATATGTTTATGTTGTACTACTTCAACATTTAGGTACTTTGAGAAGCAATTTAATTTAGCATATGCAACAAAGCTGCCAATGTTTCTTCACATGCGAGCAGCTGCCGAGAATTTCTGCAATATTCTTGAGCAAAACAGACATAGGTAAGATCTTTATGGACCAATAACATTTTCAGAATAGGTGTTTAATCAAATGAAATCACCACAAATGATTTTAAAAAAATCCTATCATATTTCCTTTATTTCTTTCCTCTTCCTTATCCACACCACAGTCGTCTTCTCCACACCACACGATTCGTGAATTTCGCACTTACAGAGCTATGGGGAGAGCAGCGAAGAGGAGCTTTCTGTGCTTCCGAGGCACACAAGGGTTGTAGTAACTGAAAATAACCGTACCAAATCCGTACTGGTGGGGCTTCAAGGCGTCGTCAAAAAATTTGTTGGCCTTGGTGGATGGTAATAATTTTGCATAAATTTTGAGTTTTTTTTAATGACTTTATTTTTTAATGATTTGCATTATTAGTGTGGAATTTATTTACAAAAAGAATTGATTTTTAAAGTTTAAACAAATACCTGGATGTTTGATGTTTATTGCTATTTGTGTTTCAGTAATCCTTGACATTATCTGATTTTCATTAAACTTAGTTATCTTTTCTTTGTATCTCTGTGATAAATGTCAATTCTTGATATATCATTATGTTTAGTGTGTCGAGTTTAATTCGGTACATGAGATATATCAATGGAGCCTGGAGGTATATCAATTTTTTTAAAAAAAATCTTAATGTTTCTGTTGCATTTCTCTTTTCATGAATGATGAGACTAATAACGTCCCATATAAAATTCCAGTCATTAATAATCTTTTATGCAATTTAAATATGAGAAATTAAATAATTTTCTATACCTCTATACTCTATACCATATAACATAAGGAAACAAGGGCTCTACTGTAGCTGCTGCTCCTTTCAACACGTGGCTCATTACTTGTTTGGCATGTGGTTTTGTTACGCTAAGTAGACCGAAATACCCTTCCTTCCTCCAGAAAAATGAACGACCCCATAACCTTGAACGCTAGAATGAAATTCTTTCTCTAATCTCCCCTTAAAACCCTGATTTTCACAACCACCACCTTCCTCACCATCACTCTTTCATTTGTGTGCTTATTTTTCAATTTTGTGTGCTTAGGAGTTTGAATGAAAATAAACTTGAATCCCAAGGAAACCTTCTCAGAACTTCAAATCTACTACCAGTATCATTTTTTTACTTCATTTCTCTAAAAACAAACCCATAGCCGAGATTCTAATTTTTTTCTTTAAATGAACACATAGCATAGCGTCTTATTGAACCTTCAACATTATCTTCTCAAAAATATTATTTTCTCTTCAAAATTTTTACCAGATCTGAGATGGAGATGGAGTATGTGACCAAGTTGCCCATGGATCTGAGATGGATGGGCTGGGATGTTCTACTTCAAGCTCCTTAGGTATTTTTGATTAAATCTTGAGATTCTTGTATTTTCATTTTGTATTTTCATTTTATTTTTTTGGTAGATCTGATGGAAAATCATGATTATTGTTGGATCAAGTATGAATTAATTTTTTATCTTTTAATGATAATTTCATGTTGTTGGTTTATTTTTATAGATCCGTGTGTTTAATTATCGGATCAGTTATGAATGAAGTGATTCATGTTGCCGTATTTTCTGGTGTTTTAACGATATTTGTCCATTATTTTTATTTTTTTAACGTCTACATATCTTGTCCTACCTCTTATATAGAATCAGAAGATTTATTTTAAACTTATCCAAGGGACAGATTTGGTTAATTTTTATTTTTCTAAATTATTTAGAATCAAATAAATCTGATTGAAGTTGGATGGCTTTTAAAGCATGTAATTTGCCTTCTTGGTTTTGGACGCATATGAAGTGTCTCAATAGTTACTGAACTTATTAGGACACTTTAAATTGATCAATATAATATTGGAATTGTGAGTTATCAGGATATTTTGAAGTGTCCCGTAAAATTGTAGTTGTTGGGATACTTAACCGTGTCTCATATCAATTTAGACTTGATAGATTTTAGGACGTATAAGAAGTGTCCTAATATAGAATTGCAGTTTAATGGGACATTTGCAAGTGTGTTAATATTGGATTTAAGTTACTCGATTTTAGGACGCACATGAAATGTCATATTTAGATAAAACGTCCTATTATGTCTATTGTGACTCGCGAAAAAGGACGCACATCAAAATAGTCCTATTGAAGAAAACATCCTATTATACCGCCTAATAGGACGCTTGCAAGCGTCCCTACAGGCTTATTTTGTTGTAGTGACAATACAATACACACACACACACATTTATAATTTCAAACAAAGGATCACTCATTTGTAGTTCGATTAATGAGTTCTCTATTGAAAATAAAACTAAATGCAAAGCTGCTTGAACTTTATCACATGAATTTTAACCAAACTGTTCCTATTTTTGTATGAGGCAGGAAAAACACGTAAAAAAAATATCTAACGCATTTTAAGGCAAATTCTAGGGGCTCTTGGTATATTCAGATTCGAGAGGCCCATATACCATTAAATATAAATATATCAAAATGAAACCAAAATTAGATTTAAAGATAAAATTCACAAATGAATTGGAATATTCTTTAAATTAAGAATCTAAAGGTGAACAGATAAATTTCTGAATATAAAGACTTGGGCAACCTTAAAAGTTAGAACCATTTAATTTTTAAAATTTAAAAACACAATAAAAGTATAACCGTATATTAGTTGTCAAAATCTTTCTGAAATGGACAAAATAACCCAAAACATTTTAACATAGTTCAAAACCAATTGAAAATTAGGCATAACCTGTATATACTAACTATAAAACATAAATCACAATTGCCAGACCGAGAGTAGAACATGCAATGCATACCGTGTTAAAATTAGGTTTGCTTTGAATATAAACCAAATGTGGCAAGAATTAGGTGCTTCGTTGCGCACGTGGATTGCTTTCTTAGACTTAGGCTCCCTCATCTTTCTTCAATATGAAGATAGTAATGGTAAGCAAGCACAGACAGAGACAATGGGAATTAATACACACACACACACAGACTTAGGCTCCCTCCCCTTCCTTTTTTCTAAAAAAAATAAAACTAAAAAATATAATAATAAAAATATAGCAATATACCATGAATAAGATTTATTAGCTGCTGCACCCATGACAAGCCACTTGATGCAATGCTCAAATATGAGCTGCACTATACCCTTCTCAATAGAGTCCATTTCTATGCATAGTTTCTCTGCTCGCACCTAAAAAAAGAAGCAAAACAAATCAAGAGAACTAAGCAGGAGCAAGCGTATAAGCATTTCATTATTATTTCGAGATAAAATTAAGCGGGAGATTAAGTTTTGATTAACAATGCTTTAAAAGTAGAGAACATGGCAGCCACTTTTTTTAAGGTACAAGTAATTTTGAAAGGTAATTGTAATTCTTTTTGGGTAATTAGGCTAATCCTCAGGGGTAGTTTTGCAATTATATATATATATATATATATATATATATATATATATATATATATATATATATATATATATATATTCTTTTTTTAATGTTTAACAGAGATATTTAGTTGGGAAACAAACAACGGTAAATAAATACCCCAGCCTGATCACAAATCCGAATGTACTTGTCAAGAATCTTTTGCGTCTCTTGCATCTCTTGCATCTCTTGCCTCTCAACTTCATGGTGTGCTTTAAGTAGATGCTCTTCCATCAAGCTGATTGAAACTTTACGGTCCACTATTGGATATTGTACTTTTCTTAGTGAAAGTCTAGTAACTTGGAAGAGTAAAAAGAATAATATGGTGGCCCATTCTAGCACTAAAGCTGAGTTCCGAGCTATGGCACAAGGAATTTGTGAGCTAGTTTAGATCAAAGTAATTTAAGATTTGAAGATCAAAAGGGGTGGACCTATGAGAATCTATTTGGATAATAAATCGGCGATCAACATTGCTCATAATCCTGTTCAGCATGACCGAAAGAAACACATTGAGGTGGATAGACATTTTATCAAGGAGAAGCTTGATTCTGGTCTGATTTGTACCCCATTCGTACCTTCCCAACGGCAGCATGAAGATATTATCACCAAAGGATTATGTAGTGTATATTTTGAAAGGATTGTATGCAAGTTCAGAATAGTTAAACACCTATTTTTCAGCTTGAGGGGGAGTGTTGGAATTAGAAACATATTAATATTCCACTTTCCAAGTAGGACCGATGCTTTGATAAGTAGAACAGGTTTAAATGCACCTTTGGAAATAGTGATGGCTTTTTAAATTCTCCGTTGTAAATTGTTGTTGCAAAACACTTTGATCCTCGTGTATAAAATCTGATCACTCTATACTGAGTGTAACATGAAGAAAATATATACAAAAACTATTATGTCCCTTTGTCTTCTTAACTTCCATTTTTCACAATAAGCAATTTCCAACAGTGTGGCAAGCAGAGGCAAGTCACAACAGAGCAAAATTACAAAAAAGCCTGGAAAACACCAGAGAAGACTTTATAATGCCAGGCAGGCATATATCATGTGAGACCAGCATAATCAAAGAACGTATACATGTCTCCTTAATTACATTGAAGTAAGAAAACCCATGTTAGAAAAATTACATTGAAGTAAGAAAACCCATGTTAGAAAATTCAATATAAGTAATCCAACATAACAATATTGGAAAATAAGCATACCTGCAGAGTACGACACTTGACAATTCTAACTCCCACATAGAAAATGCGATATGAAGCCAAACTGATATGACCAGCCCCAATATGGCCAATATACTGCAATAATCATTGTTATTGATCCAATACATTCCATCAACAACAAACACAAAAAATACAACATATTTTACACAAATTTATAAGTAAATAATGATCAAAATCAATTCATCATTGAAACAAATTACAAACTAACAAAGTAAAAATAAATGAATAAATAAATAGTTTATTACTGGTAAAACTCAATACTAACTCATGGTTATCTTCTGAGCAGGCTGATGAACATGGAGAATACAGACTCTCACTACTACAAACAGGCTAATCAACGTCGGTTTTTTAACCCCTTTAACGTCGGTTTTACAACCGACGTCTAACTACCGACGTGGAAAGTCACGTCGGTGGTTTAGACGCCGGTTGTAAAACCGACGTTAAAGGGGTTAAAAAACCGATGTGGAAATCCACGTCGGTTTCTTAAAACTGACGTCAAATATGTCTAAATAATCAATGTTGTTGATGTATAACATCAATTTTTTTGGTGGTCCCTGTTTATTTAAAAATAAATTATAAAAACAGAAAATAAATTAAATAAATCTCAGATTCACATCGAACATCCATTATCATCAATATGTTCTAAAAGTCGAATACATCAAACAACCAACATCAATCCATTGTTCGAATTCCCCACACCAAGTCAATGAACTAAACGTGCACATATTCTAGTTATCAAACAAATATGAGTACATAATTAAAACCTTGAAGAAGATTCATCCCAAATTTGTAGTTTCTAAAAACTTTAATATCAAAGTTCTTTCCAATACGAGGATACAGCTCCATTCCCTGCCAAAAAATATAAAAACAAAAAGAGCATAAGAAATAAGGAAGAGCATGAAATCACAAAACTGGTACATRTATTCCAGAAACTCAGCATTTGAGTTCTAAATATAATTATTTCAAAAAGTCCATTCATTATTTCATTACGTATTATTTCAGAACTATACATTTGCAAGATAAATAGTTGTTGGCAAACCTATGTACCACAAAACGAGGATAAGACGAACAATCAAAATATAAGCTGGAACCCTACTTGACAATAAAAATAACTAAATTTCTTTCAAGTAAATGCACAAACCTTCAATCTTGTTAGAGGTCTCTTCATCAATCGCACACCCKAAGCAAAAGTACCTCTCACATGAAACATAATATATTTTCCTCTTTGCCTCCCCCACTATCAAAAACACAATCAAAGAACCAAAATATAATCYAGCACATAAATTAACATCAAAAATAGCATCAGACCCAAGTAAGCACGATTCAAGATCAGATTTGTTCTRAGATTTAATATCAGACTTACAAGCGGCTTTATTACACTTCTTTTACTTGTCGAAGCTACTTGTGTTCATCTTAGGCCGGCTACATTCTTCTCCTCGTCTCGTCGTTCCTGTTTGTTGTGTTCCTATCATTAATACCATGCTGTTGAAGATCATTAACAAGCACGTCCCAACATCAGTCAAACCCGCATCCCAAACGAACGGGTAACYGGCCACAACCAATCCTAAAAYGGTAACCTTGGTCRAAAAAGATGCTATCAAGTTCTCGATAATTTTGARCTGAATGTTCTTTGCGATGCGRGAAGCTGGTACRATCCTCTGAATGTCGTTCGACATCAGGATGACATCACCAGTYCCACTTGTGRGTGCCGAACCTGATACGCCCATCAATATCCCGATATCTGTCGTGGCAAGTGCGGGTGCATCATTGACTCCATCCCCGATCATGGCTGTTGGATTTTCCTTTTGGAGATATTTAATGACGCTTKCTTTGTCTTYTGGTA
The DNA here is from genome assembly GCA_014905375.1 of Phtheirospermum japonicum. Classification (NCBI taxonomy): domain Eukaryota; kingdom Viridiplantae; phylum Streptophyta; class Magnoliopsida; order Lamiales; family Orobanchaceae; genus Phtheirospermum; species Phtheirospermum japonicum. The sequence continues at coordinate 387,073 of BMAC01000295.1, read as the reverse complement.
GAAGCTCGGCATGAATAACATCTAGAGATCCCCCTAACTATTGACAATGATTTAATTTTAGAGAAATTAATATGGATGATCGGMCATTTATTTATTTATTTCCAAAAAATATTTTTAGCCACTCTTTGAAAAAGAAGGTTTTAGTCATTTTGACAAAAATATGACAGTTATACWCTMTTGTATATATGGCGAGTTGCTTGGCCAAAATCTAAGAATTGACATGGTACAAACCTCAKGCACCAAGAAATGAAAAGAAAAGATAAATAATAAAAATCATTTYTCTTATGGAAAAATGACCAAAAACCCATTGGACAATTTAATTTAGTCATAAAKCCACGACAATATGAATATAAATCCAGTGTTTCCCATGAAGGATTCCAATAATCAAGAAAGCTCGAAGGTTAATTAAGTCATATATTTTGCAATTACGTGAGAAGTTTAAAGAAGTCTAATTTCATTTATTTTTTTRCCTGCTCTTGAGCACGCTTGGCATCTCCATGGCAATATCCCATTAGCATCACGGTTTTGATGCCTATTGACTTAAGATCTTCGATTGCTTCTTTTGCTCCATGGCAATTCCTATAT
>BMAC01000295.1:353942-372505 GCA_014905375.1 Phtheirospermum japonicum | reverse complement strand
TATTTCTAAAACTAACCCTAAATTGAACCCTAATTCTAAAATTAACCATAAAACTAAATTAAAACCCTAAATTGATCTATAATTACAAATTAAAAACAAAATTAATACATAAAAATAATATAAAAAAATGAAAAAAAAATAAAAAAACTTACATTGGGGCTGTGGACGGGCGGCGAACGGGGTGCGACGGCTGGGGCGACGGCTGGGGCTGGGCGGCGACCGACTGGGGCTGGGGCTGGAGCCGGCTGCGGCTGGGGCGGCGAGCGGCTGGGGCTGGGGCTGGGCGACGAGCGGCTGTGGCGGCGGCTGGACACGTTGCGGCGCTGGACGCGGTGGCGGGGCGGATCTTCTTTATCTTTCTCTCTTCTTCTATGCGACGGGCGGCTGGACTGGACCGGAGCGGAGTGGCGCGGTACGGCGACAGACGGCTGGGCTGGACCGGAGCTGGGAGCGGCGTTTTTTCGGCGGAGAGGAAAGAAGGAAAGAAGAGAAGGAGAGAAAGTGAGGCGGGGGAAGGGGCTGGGCCGAATTTTAGGTTAAAATCCTGACGGCCATAGGCCGCCAGGAACGCTGGCGGCTAAGCCGTCAGCGTATATATATATATATATATATTTTTAAAAATATATGCTGACGGGTTGACCGTCAGGATCCTGACGGCCATGACCGTCAGCGTATATATTATTATTTTTTTTAATTAAAAATTATATCCTGACGGTCAGAACCGTCAGGATCCTGACGGCCATGGCCGTCAGCGACGCCAAAATGATATACTGACGGGCAATGCCCGTCAGTATAATAAAGCGGGATAAACTCCCGCTTATTCACTGACGGTTTACTGGCGGCCTCTTTTGCTGGCGGCCATGGCCGTCAGCAAAGCCGCCAGCATTGTTTTCCGCCAGTAAGTCCGCCAGCATTGCTGGCGGCTTTTTGGCCGTCAGTATCGCCGATTTTTTTTGTACTGTTAATATGCATTTAAATGTTAATTGATGCACATTTAGAAAAATATCGGTTGGATTTAATGTATTGAATGATTTTGACGTGGCCTACGTATTATTAATTTGAAGTTTCATAATGGATTATTAAATTTAGAGTTTGTTTGATTGAGTTGATTTGAAAAATTGATAGTTAATAGATGATTGTAAATTATTGTACAATAAATTAGGTAATTGAATAGATAATTGATAAATAATTTAATGATATAAACATGAAGAGATGTACAAAATACTATATATAAAAGGTAAGAAAAACATAAAAGAATAATAAATAAATTTAGAATAATAAATAAAGACTTATTAAATTATATTTTATAAAAATTAAGAATGTCCAAAAATAATGTGTGCATGTAAAATTATAAAATACATATACAAAGAATATTTTACAAAGGGCAAGGATAAAAAAGAAAATTCAATCGATTAAAAAAACTTATGATTTATAACTTGTTTTGGAAACAGAGTTTGTAGGCTAATTAAATACTAGGATGAGCTAATTAGAAATATTTAAAGAGCGATATAAGAAAATTAGTTAGTAATGAATAATGTATCAACTTCTGGAACCACTCAACCAACCCAACAATTCCATGTCAAAAACACCTCGGAAACTCGAGTATCTTAAAGGCAAACCCATTAAAGTCACACTTCCCCATTCTCATAATCGTATACTTTCCAAAAAAAAAAAGAAAAAAGAAAAACATATGAGTTGGGATTGGGACGTGAATTCAATCATCACAGCAAATTTAGTTTATTTATTTTTACCACCACCCGACAAACAAGATCCGCGCTACTAGTAATTTTCAACTTTCCTTGGCAAAAACTAACCAACGAAACAATTGCCAATATTGCCCTTCCATTTTCTACTAAGCCCCGCACTCTACAACCCAATACAGACAAATCCTCATGCACTCGTTTGCATTGTATGTTCTTCAAACCCTTTTTCTTCTTCTTTCTTCCCCTAATTGCAGAATAATCACATATATTTTTAATTTTAATTATTATGCATATGCGGCAGATATAGGTGATGGAAGGCGAAAACCCATTATTGCTGGCAGGCTTCACCACGAGACCTTCGTGGGCATTCCTATTGCTTATCTTCACGGGGCTCGCCGCCGTTTTCAGCATCCACACCACGAGGAACACGGTCTTTCAATTCAGCCCCATCTCGAGCCGGGCCGGGATCGAGCGGCCCGAAGAAGGCCCGAGGAAGAGCTGCTCCGGGTTCTTCGAGGCGCCGCCGCCGCGGCAACTGGCGAAATCCATCGTGGAGTTCGGGGGAGTGGGCGACGGGAGGACCTCCAATACGGCGGCGTTTCGGAGGGCGTTGGAGTACATGGAAAAATTCAAGGGGAGAGGTGGGGCCCAGCTGAATGTTCCGAGGGGTAGGTGGCTCACCGGAAGCTTCAACCTCACCAGTGATTTCACGCTGTTTCTTGAAGATGGTGCTGTTATCATGGGTTCTCAGGTCAGGTGACTTGCCGATTAATTAATCTCTTTTATTATATGTTTTGGATATTTCATAATTAATTGGTTGGTCTTGGTCTTGGTCTTCTTCTATATGGCTTGGCTTAGTAGGAGCCCGATGAGTGGCCGATCATCGAGCCGTTGCCTTCGTATGGAAGAGGCCGAGAGAGAGAGGGAGGAAGACATATTAGCCTCGTTCACGGGAATTCTTTGACAAATGTTGTGATTACAGGTAGGTAGGAGGTATATAATTATGATTATAATTGTACTAATGGGAACATGCATCACATATTTCTTTCATCATCATTAATTAGTAAAACCAGCTGTAGCTTTATATCAAAATTAATTAATCAAACGTGTCTCTTTATTATTCCATCTATCTGCATAGATATACAAGTTTTGTTCTGAATAATGGTTCTTTCTTAAAGTTAATTAAATTGTTGAATGTTGACTAGCAGATTAAGCGGGGTGAGCTATCTCTATTAATTTTAYGCGCGTTTGTGGATGCGGGCCGCATCTTCATTTTGACTATATATGARCTAGAACCGAGTAATTAAAGAAACATTAGTCTGTGTACAGCTTGTAATGCTAAACAATCCAAACACCAATAGTATTGTGTTGGTGAATTGTGTTTTATACATGTCTTTTTTTGCTTCTGCGCAGTTGAACTGTTGTCTGCTAGCTAGCCTTGACATTTATAACACGACGGGTTGTACCTTATCGATTAAATTAGCAACTGTTTGTCTAGAAAGTGTGTGGATTATTGTTTCAGGCCTAAAATTCTTCTAATGCCATGTTATTTATTATTATTATTATTGTACAGGTCATAATGGCACGATTGATGGTCAGGGTAAGACGTGGTGGGATCTTTGGTGGAATAAGACACTAAAGCACACCAGAGGCCATCTTGTGGAGCTCATAAACTCGCATAATATTCTCATCTCCAACCTCACTTTTCGCAATTCTCCATTTTGGACCATTCATCCTGTTTACAGCAGGTGTGACTTAATCTTCGACTATGAATTATTCGTTAAGTATTTGTTTGTTCTCTCTTTCGCGTGTTTAACTGAAAAAAGGATCACTGTTCTCTTGTTCTCAAGTTATTAGGCACAAAATGAGTATTCTATTCTCAGGCTGAAAAGTATATCTGAGCCCGACTTATTTGTCATTTATGAGCATAAGTGGAGCATATATCAGAATATTTAAAAGAAAATGACTCAAAATTAAAATAGCACCAAAATAAATAACTATGAGTGTTGTCTTTAGTGTTGGAATCAACTATCAATAATGCAATCTCGTGACATCAAAGCTCTAGCAGATTCTCGCCACCATTTCAGATCAAACTAGATAGAAATATTAAAATATAAAGGCATGCATAAATTACTTGGATGGCAAGTGCCAACTTTTTACTTTTTTGATTTTGATCAATAATTCTTTTTGACAATGGAATAAAGGCAATTGACAAAAAGGACAGAAATAAAATAGCCTGAGAAAAATGCAAAAAAAAAAAAAAAAGAAAGAAAAGAAAAAGCATAACGTGCTTTTATTTCAATATTCTCCCTAACCAGTTTTGTGCTTTTCCCAGCAATGTTGTTATCCGAGACATGACAATCTTGGCACCTCTAAAAGCCCCAAATACCGATGGCATCGATCCAGGTATCCAAAAAAAAAATATATATATATAATAAATATACAAAGAAACATCATCTAAATGTATTAAACCATTACATGACAGTCCGCATTCTCTCTGCAGATTCGAGCACAAATGTCTGTATCGAAGATTGTTATATCGAAAGCGGTGATGACCTTGTAGCAGTAAAGAGTGGCTGGGACCAATACGGCATAAATATGGCAAAACCAAGCGTAAACATTACCATAAGACGCATTTCAGGCACGACTCCAACATGTTCAGGTATTGGAATTGGCAGTGAGATGTCCGGTGGAATTAGAGACGTTTTAGTCGAGGATTTGTACATCAGAGACTCGGCAGCTGGGGTTCGGATCAAAACTGACAAGGGAAGAGGAGGATATATCACAAACATAACCATACGCAATATTATGATGGAGAGGGTCAAAGTGCCAATAAGGTTCAGCAGAGGCGCCGATGACCATCCCGATGAGAAATGGGATCCTATGGCGTTGCCGAAAGTTAGAGGGATACTGATAAGTAATGTAATGAGTGTCGATTCGAGAAAGGCACCATTGCTAGGGGGCATAGAAGGGGCGCCGTTTGAGGATATCTGCATGAGAAACGTTAGTATACTTGGCCTTTCGCCGTCTGTGAGGTGGAACTGTGAGTTTGTGTCTGGTTTTAGCGACGGGGTGTCCCCTGTGCCGTGCTTAGAGTTGCAGAAAAACGGCACGTCGTCTTGGTGTTCCGTATTCTTGAGTTAAATATTAAAAAATATCCTTGAGTTGTGGATTTTATTTTGACATACATATTTAAAACAGGGTTTGAATATTCATCTGTACAGTACAGGCAGCTTTGGTTCAGCTGCAACATGCTGGGGCTTTCCTATGTTACTTTGACACACAAACACACACACACACTCTTGCTGACTTGCTTTCTTTTTTATCCTTTTTTTTTTTTTTTTTTTTTTTTTTTTTTTTAAATTTTTTGTCAGATTAATGAATTGTTTAGGATGAATAAATTCCTTTCTTTTATTTGTTGGAGCAGTAGCCCGTATAATATTCTTCCAGTTTCCACTGGAATTTAATTCTGAACATTTAATTTTCCATCTTTCTTTTTAATTCTAATCTACAGTCTGTGCCATGTGATAGTGTTTACGGTCAAACGGCATCATTATAAAATCTGATTATTTATGAATGAAACAGAATCTCTCATTATTGTTAATTTCCCATTATTATGAACTAATAATCCGAATCTTCACACGTGTTGATTTCCCTCGGTATTGTAGAAAGAAGCAAGAAACATCATGGGATATATATATTATATAAAACACAAATGTTCACAAAATGGATTTCTTGAACTAGAAAATAGATACATTGTGAGCAAAGGAATATGCTCAACTCCTTTCTTACATTTCACCATTTCCAGAACACATTTGAACCGCACTCGTACTTGCCCTTCCCTTCACACTCCAACGCCAAGTCCTCGGAAATAAATGGTACTTTCTGCCAAAGTTATGAAAAGATGTACATTAACTCAATCGGATCATGTTAACTAAAAACAGAGATGATTCAGCAAATATGAAACCTTACCTTTTGCTTGGCAAGATCTTGGCAGCCGGTGAAGTTCTCTGGGAACTTGCATGTCCCAAACTGAACAGTGTATGCTCGGGCGAAGTTTGCACCGCTCGTTGCCAGCCTCTTCTTGTCGTTCAATTCCTGCCATGCACCAACTACTTTTTTAAAATGGAAATAGGCATTTCTAATTTACAACTAGTTTTGTAGTTAAGCGACAATATCCAAACGAGACTAACCTTGTTTGCCTTGCTCTTCTCCAAATAATCATCGATCACGCCGGCATTAGCGGCGGAGGAAGTGGCGAAAAGGGCCGCGCCAAGGCCGAAAAGGGCGGCTCTTCTTCCTGATGCACTAGACTCAGCAAGCCTAGGCTGTTGAGCTCTAATCACACCCAATTTCTCAACTGCTGCAACTGAAGGCAAACGACTGACCTTTGAGCTGAGCTCAGAGCCAGAGATGGCATAATTACAAGCCAAAACACTAGAGTTCAAGGCTGCCATTTCTGTTGAGTCTTTTTTTTTTTCCAAATGGAAGTTCAGGGTAATCTGAGGATTTAAGCTGGGAAGTTTTGGAAGGGAGGGACTGAAGGGTGTGGTGGGAGTGTGGATAAGGTGAGATTGCCTCAATCCCATTGGCAAATTATGCTTTACTATATAGTCCAACTGGACACATTTGGTGCCAATTTCTGTGGTGGGTTTCGAGTCTTGGGACCCATTTTTATGATATACTCGCAATTCCAGCTTCCATTGGGAAATATGGACACGAGTTTTCTTTAACTTGGAAAAAGCATTACAAAGTTCCCAATGGTGTTACATAGAAAAATCTTGGTAAAAGACACTGTTAAAAATGAAACACCAATAATAGGAAGAACTAGAACAATTTTTTTTAGAAAATTACTGCATTTTTCATCCAAGTATTTGCATGACACAAAGTATCCAAATAATTGGTTTCTAAGACTCCAAACCTTGAATGAGTACTGCTTCTATAGTTGAAATATATATATATATATATATTATTTAATTCAATTTATTCTTATTAAATCCACATTTGAAAGTGTGATAATGAGATTAAGGATTAATCGTACAACGAAAGCAAACCAATATGTAATACTCAAAATTGTTCGACTTGTTACACAAGTGAGCTGACAATCTACTAGGACATGTTCGAAAAGTATTTGAAGCTAACTTTGAAGATTACAAAATTGTAGCTATTTGTAATATTTGAAAAGGTGACGGATGCAATTGTATAATATTTGATGATATCAACAATTCTTTCAAAGATTGGGGCAAATTTTAAGACAAGTAAATCTCATGGATGGTTTTTGTAATTTTCAAAGTTAGATTTTTCTTTTTTACCCCAAACCTCAGGAGTGGTTTATGCAATTATGCCCAAAGTAATAGTGTGCAGACTATTACCTGGGAAACCATATTCAAGCAAAACCATATCTATGTTGAATATCCTGAGCAATCGGGACACGAAAATCAACTCAAGATCCTTTCTAATGTAGTCCACAAGGCTATCCACATAAACGGCACTAGTCTAGTTAAGTTGTGTGGACTGGAAAGAAACCTGTGGCTGTTGGGGTATACAGCTCTTATGTGCAAAACACATGTACATAAATATATGATTATCTCCGGAAAGTGACAGAAGCAATTTATACTGCATGCCCAGGATTTGTAGACACATTGACCAATAACGCCAGCCTGTACATGCCACAGTACATCAAAATCAAAGATTGGGGTGGATATGTCGTGTAACATTATTACAAATTTTATTTTTCGAAACTGAATAGCTACCTCCACCAATGTAGCTGGTCTTGTACTGAATATGCTAGTGTTTGGCCCTAATTATTTTGTGACATTGCACTCCAAAAAATTGTCGTCATGGATATACATGGGACTTCGACATACAAAGCCAAGCACATAAAATATCCAAAAACATGTCCCCACAGTAAGTATATACAGGAGAAAGAAAACAAAATTATCCGAAACGAGACATTCTCTTCCTCTGCCTACTCTTTAGGTGCCGTAAAATTATTTGAGCCTTTCTTGGAGACAGAGGGAGTAGTAGCAAGAAGGCTTAACGACTGCTTGGCAGACGATGTTCTGGCTTTCTTGGCAACCCATTTCAGTGGCATATTGTTCACAACAAGGCCAATATCTTGAGAAGTATTCAGTAGAACCAGATTCTGAATCATCGAGCATTTGGTATGTCCAGGCAGTTGAAATATCCAACGCCACTGAATCGTCACCCGGTTTCTTCCAGAGATCAATTAGGATATTTTTAAGCGATTGAAACGACATCGGAGACTGGTAGCTCTGCAGGTTTTCACAGATCATATTGACTTTAACGATGTGCTTGCAGAGATTTCCTTGCAACGACCACTCACAATCACAGTGCGCGAATTCAGACCCGGGATTCCAAACGACCCGTTTTAGGCTCCCATCTTTCTGACTGACGACTTGAGCAAAGAGCCGGTTCTTATCGTCAAACGAGACGGAATCGTCAGGGATTTGAAGTCCTCTATGTCAAGAAGTGGAAGCAACATATTCCTCCTTCAAGTTTAGAAACGAATCGCCTTCGTCTGCATAGCGGTCAAGCCAGTAGCTCGAATGCAACTCGGTCGTCAGCTTATGAATTAGCCAATCGACCCGCTCGTGAGAACCGAGATGCGAATCGTCGTCGTATAATTTAGTTTTCAGCTTTACGTGATACGCTTCGATTGCGCCAGAGGCTTCCTGGCTTGCAAGTGGAAGTGTCTTCATTGATGTCAGCCACATTTCTGAAGCATATGACAAATTAGTGAGAAATAACAGCAAAAGTACATGTAAATTAATTAACGTGCTGCATGTATATCTACCACACAACAAAACCGTCTGACCTAACTTAGGCATCCAAGAGTCCTTAAAGTATTGCATAAAGGAAGTCTGATCAACAAAATCTATCGAAAATTCTTCTAAAGCAACCGCAAGATCCATTCCACCCCAAATACCATACACTATTTGACCCAGGCGTTTAAATATCTCCCTTTGAACTTCAACGTTAGCACATTTCTTAACGATGTGCTTAAGCCACGATCTACGAACGCACCAAATGGAAAACAGTATAGGGCATGAAAATATCTCCCTGAAAAAAAAATCAACTTCAATCAATTAAATGTAAAATAATGAACAAAAATCAAGCATAAGAAACACGGGTAGAACATTCTGCCTCAATGGGTCAATCTCCGCCGCGGCATCATCAATTAAAAATCCATTGACATTCCATCCGGGGTCGACCGAGTGAACTCGATCAAGTAGAGCTTTCATCCAATCCACAACATCTGGCTTCACAATACTGCGGGTAATGATCCAGGCAACAGGGAGCGCATGTTGTCTCGAGTCAAATACGAGAAGCGTGCACAATGGATACTGCAAATCGCCATATACCATAATTTGAGAAATTATACATTGTAATAGGTTTCGACAGTTTTACTTATCATATTTTTTATTACCTTCAGTCGCTTGATCCCAAATGTCGAATTAGCTGCTATGATATTCCGATGGCCGAAACGGATCATCTGCTGCAACTGCCATTCGGTCTGTGCTCCCAAAATAAAAGGTTCGGTCTCTGATCGCGTCTCGATAAAAGAAAACAGACTTGTTGTTGCGTTCGACCCATAACCCAATGCTGGCTTGGTCATCTAGATCCAGCTCATGAGACGAAAGCTTGATAATCATGCCAAGTTTCTGCACATACTGAGAGGCGAGGCTTTTGGCCCTTGCATCGGAATCGCCGTAACGTTGAATCCCCTCTATGTGTTTTTCTAGAACATTCTCCTCGGGGATACCGAGATATATCATCGACATGGTCTGCTGTTTAATCTCGCTGCAAACATACGGAACCTTCTTGGCTCCCGGGCCGATCGCATCTTTATCCAGGGGCCCGTGGCAGACAAAACCAGCTTTGTTCACATGACGCCTCTCGTTATATATCAAAAGTGCAAGAGACGGACGGGCATAGAGACATTTCACAACAAAATGGCACGTACAGCCCCACATAGACTGAGGCCTAGCCGCACGGTTTCGAGTGTTTAGCCTATATCTTCTACTTGGCAATATACTGCCACCTTCTCCATAATTTTCAGGCCCAAACGAACACCAGTACCTTCATGATACACGATACAAAAGAAAACGTTAGGGTATGTTCGGCAGGGGATTCTTAAACCCCGGATTCGGATTTAGAAAGTCCATATCCAAAACTTTAAAATCCAAATCCTAAAGCTTACATATTTACCTATTCATTTTAAATTAAAAAAATAAATACAACATTTCCTTTTTTCTCAATTAACTTTATAAATATGTGATTGTAGTTTCATATATACAGTTTGGGTGTCGAATTGTAGATCTCGGAGAGCAGATTAATTTGATATATTATTCATCGAAAATAGATAAGAAACAAAAGTGTTATCGATTTGAAGTTTTGAGCATTAAAAAAAAATACATGATTTGACATGCTATAGTAACAAAACCTTCTTATAAAACTCTAACCAAAACAAGGTGATAGATCATAACAAGCATTGTGCACAGGGAGAATTGTAACATCACGATTTTGTTTCAGTTTATCTGCAGGCACCCAGGGTTACAAAACAAATGAAGTTAAAGTAATTGAACTCTGTAGACTTCCTGTGTGTTACGTAGTACATTTGCTCTATGATCAGAGAGATGTCACTAGAACAGATAGTATATGGGTCATAGTGTTTTAGATCAAGCAATTCTTCTAATTAATTGGTGATTTTTGATCAACTATAAAGGGGTTTGTGGTGATTGGATATGATCTCTTTTTTTAAAAAAATCCTTTAATGAGAATTTTCCAAAATGAAAAAATAAATGGATATAATGTTTTCCAATTAAACCCACTTTCACTTCTTCCTCCTATCAATCACTTCAACTCTTTTTTAAATAATTACCATCAAATCATTAATCATTTTTACACAATTTCCCATAAAATTCACTAATCACCCACTCACAAATTTCTAACTACCAATCATTATTTTACTATATTCTTTTATTTTAAATCAACTTTCTTCATACATTTTCATCTCATACTTATTCACAATTTCAAGCTTCATCAATTCGACTTAAAAAAAAAATCACTATTCTAAAACCAAAAGAGCTTTTTCAACAATAAATGATATCCAGACACCACCTTAGTATCTGAATACTAGCAATCAAGTTTTAAACATTCCAGTGTCGCAATATGAGCAGTCACAGATGAGAACGGACTGATTAATCGAGAAAATCTAAATGTAACACACAGTAACTTTTATTTCCCAGTAATCACCCTTGTTTCTCTCTCTCTCTCTCTCTCTCTCTCTCCCTCACTCCATTGTTTGTTTAGAAGCTATGGTGGAACTATGTGTTACATTTACTAAAAGCTAGACAACAAATATAGATGCAACTATTTATCGTACGGAGGCAGACACAATTACATTTACCATAGTAGATCATCTATCATTTACGTCACTATAAGGAAGCTGTTGACTAGGGAAATACATTATTTTAAGTCATATACCGGCTTTTGAACATCCATCTCCATGGCAAGAGCATAAATTAAAAGGAGAGAAAGAAAAAAGAAAGTAAGAGCGCATCCAGAAAAAACTGGATGATTTGTAGCCAAGAGAACATACTAATATTATAGAGGGGAATAAAAGCAAACCAGAGTTTGATACTTACATCCTATACTCCAAATAATCATCATATTGTACTCCTTCAAACTTCCCCTCGCTCGTTTTCTTCCCCACTCAATGTGGAACCTAGTCGGACTCTCGGCCTTAGAACACTCTCCAATGATAAAGGCATCGACTCGATCATAAGGAATTAGAGCTACATCATCACAGCGCTCTGCACTTCCAAACTTGACCCAATCCAAATCGGCTGAGCAGAAATCTTCTCCGGGGGGATCTTGTCAATGGATTCAATTACATCCATCACCTTTGATTTTCGGCCCCTTAGTGAGCAATAATATACTATTACAAAACCGACTCAGTGTTCAGAGAGCAAATCTGCAGTAAATGACAAATTGAGGAGGAAAAATGAGAAGGAATTAGACTGTTGGAAAATTCATACATATAATCTTTATCACTCACTCCTCCTATGCTAACTCTATCAAAACTCAATTATTCTTTAACTTACATAATTCGGAAAGGACAAAAGAAAAAACAATTATTTAGTTTTCCTCAGCAAGGGCTGTGATAAAATGATTTACGGAGAATTCTAACAGAGAACTTCAAAATCAAGAAAAGGCTATATTGTGCAGAAAATGAAAATTATGCATAATACAGTTTCTACAACAAGGATTGACGGTAGAGTGTAATATAGAACAAGAAATGGGAGAGCAATAAAACAATCCAAATTATTCAAATCCTACAACGGGGCTGTGCTGTGGTAATATGAGGTAATTGAAGGTTCCTTTACACGTAAATGAAAATTCAATATCAAAAAGAGTTTAATATAAATCACCAGGTACAAACTCAGAAAGTTTGAGAGAAGGTGCAAACGAGAGACATTTTTTAATGGGATAGTGAACTACAGATGGGTGCTCCATGTTAAACAAGTACTCAAACAATGGAATGGAGCGTGAGGGAGAGGGTTTATGAGGGGATGAAAATCTTGCCGCAGATTATTTGTTCTTTTTTTCTTTTCTTTTTTAATTTTAATTTCTTTGTTTTTTCTTTCATCCGTTGTTTCACAGTTCCTTTAACAATTTTAAAAAGTGCTTAATCTGAAAATTTTCAGATATTTAGGTTACATTTATGCTTTCATTCTGTAGAATTTGGTCGCCTCACGCGCGACTGGCCCTTTAGGTATTTGGGGAATTATAAGAATAATGAAATTTTGGGATTATGAACGAATATAATATAAAAATTGTGTAATAATTATTCATAATTGAATGATTTATTATAAAATATGAATTGAAATGATTGAGAAAAAAAAAGTTGATAGTGTTCAAGGAAAAATACAATTAGTGTGTTTTCGTCAATAAGTACGAAACTCTAACATATTGGAGTGATCAACAAATAAGCCTCCATACCCTATACACAATTTTCGTATGTCAAGATTCTAATTGCGATGTAAGTTTGAAAATTTGTTTTCTCACGTTTCAACCGTTGGACCGTGTTACAATTTTGACAGAACCTTCAAAATCTATTGATTTACGTTCTCAACGGTGGAGATTGGATTCAGAGATACGAGAATATATATAAAATTACGAATAAAGCAGATTTTATTTTTAGAAATTTCTGTGCAGCATTTTTCAAAATACGATTGCTCACAATAGAACCGTTGGATCAAGCCAAATTTTGGATATATTATTAAAAAAATATACAAGTTCAATCTTAACGGTGGAGATTCGAATATTAGGTTTGAGAATTTATATAATGAATTTCGAGCAGAGCTGATCTTGTTTCCCGAAACTGTCTGCCTATCTTATTTTAAAATTTCAATCACGCACAATATAACCGTCGGATGAAGCTGGATTTCTGATATAATATTCACGAGATATAGAACGGTGAAGATCGGGTTTGAAGGTCTATATCAAAAGGCGGACAATCTTATTCCAAAAATAAAATTAGGAAAGAATCGTGTCTTTCCTCCAAGGTAACTCGAATTACCCTATTATTTATTAAATGCAACTAATAAATATTTGTTTATATGGATATATGGCATGGTATGTATTATTGTGCACCAAGCATATATATATGTATATATGTTACCTATGCTTATATGCATATGATGTTATTTATATGCATGTGATGTTAAGTACAATATTGACAAACATGAAATGTTGCAATACTCAGAGTACATAATATATTATTACTTATGCTATTAGATGATTTATTATTTAGAAATCGTAAATACAGTTATTTACATGATTAGATGAGAAATCGTAAATATGGATAAGTGCAATATTTTAGCACTCGTATAATTGGTCAAAGTGAAGATATAAGGAAATATCAATTTCGTCAGTGGAATGACGAAGAACTGGTGGGAGCTGAAATTCTCTACCGATGTACAATATGCTCATTATTGTAACATTATTAATACACTTGAACAAGTATTACTTTCTCAAAGTTCTTATCTTGATTTAACTCAAGAAAGCGCAATGTCACTTGAATGGAATCAAAATGTACTTTGATACCTTAAAGATACCATTGACGCGAGTTTATTTTTCCCATTCATAAATATAATTGGGACTGTAGATAGACTTGTAACCCCTTAAAGAAAATGTTGAGTTTACTTCCTACTGTGAAACACCAAATAGTATCATTGATGTTGGTTACTCACTCGATCTATGTAAAGAGATCATTATCATGCATGTAGTAGTTCGTGAGTATCTATGGTAAATGTTATGATCATTCATATATCTGATAATAGTGGTTTGAACTCTATCACTGAAGAAAACGTGATGATACGAGTAATATCACCACAACTCTTTCACAACCAACAATTATGGACTTTCTCAAGAGTCAAGCAAATTGAGGAAGTGGAGACTTTTAAAGTTCTCTTGATAGGTGTACATATCAAAGAGAGGTGTGGACTTTAGGGGGAGTCTCAACTAGGTGTGTTGTACTCTTTTTTCTTAGACCAAATTTTATTTTTTCCACTGGGTTTTGTTACTTGGCAAGGTTTTAACGAGGCAACAATGAAACACCATTTCACCATTTGACTTGGCACAAGGGGGAGTGTTGAAGGAAAAAACGCAATTAGTGTGCTTTCGTCAATAAGTAGCTGATGTAGGACAATTTAGGTATTTGTTATCTTTATGTATTATGGAAACATGTATTTGATACCCTATATAAAAGGGAGTCTTTAATGAATAAGAAAATCCTAATTTCTACCGTCTCCATCGTCTCCTTTGTATCTTCTTGTTTTCTGTTTTTCTTTTTACAGAGAGTGTATTAAAAACATAAGTATTTAAATATTTTTTAAAAAGAAATCTCAAATTGAAAAAAAATTTAAAATAAAATGATAGACAACGGTGATTTAAAGGTTTTGATTGTTTATGTCAAAATATTTAAAAATACACTAATTTGGAAACCACGTCCAAAAAATACACAAGAACTTAAAATTTATCAAAAAACTATTAAATTCAAAAAGTGACTTATTAATACAACAAAAAAAATTGTTCACTTAATATTTTTGAAAATTTAGTTGTCTTATTAAAAATGTTACCATCATCGCAACATAGAATTTTAAACTATTTACGTCTCTTAACTCGAGAGATCGCGATATAGAGCTGATCGTGGCTGAACACTGGTCTTGACCAATACAAGCCAACGTATGAGAGAGTTTAATATGACTCTTGTTTATTATAATTGTGAAACAAATAAATAATGAAAAATATCCCCTCTAAAACATTGACTTACATTTAACAGTTTGCCAACTTATGGTCTTTGTTTTAATCATTCACTTACATTTAACAGTTTGCCAACTTATGGTCTTTGTTTTAATCATTTATACCAATAACTTCATCATTTGAAATATCAAAATAAATCGTGAGCAACATATAATGTCGCATAACAAATAATATTTATTTACATGTTTAGATTAACTTATTAATTTTTAATTGCATGCAAAGATTGTCTTGCAAAATACTTCTTAACTCAGATTTTCATAACTTCCTTAATTCGATTAATTGGAACTCTAGATTGATTGGAATTCTCTCATAAATCCAACCAATTTAGGTATTTTTGTAATTATATTATTTTCATAAGGTAGTTTAATTAAGTTAATTAGAATGAAAATAAAATTCAAAAAATATTTAATTTAAATCACAAACTATATTGCAACAAACATTTAATAAATAGACATTAAATGATTAAACAAACAATATCCACAATACACTAAACGGAAAAAAAAATCAAATTACACAATGATCCACTGCATACATTTTATACACATTCTACATATCTACTTTAAATTTTTTGTTGAAATCTCTACAAATGAAGCTTTGGATAATAAGCAGTTCACCATCCACGACAAAATAACTATTAGAATAACTAATAAATATAACAAATTATGTTATAATCGAATGAAGAATCCTTAAGAGAATAAATGTTTTGTAGCTAAGTGAATATATATATACATTTGCATCAAATGACTGGAAATACCTAGAGCAAGCAAAGATTAAAAAAAAAAATCAACCATGTCTGTTAATAGTAGAAAAACAGAGCCATAACTAATAATTCAAATAAATTAATATAAGTTAATATTGAAAAAAGAACAGTAACCATTAATGGAAGCAAAATAAGTAGTT
Organism: Phtheirospermum japonicum; assembly: GCA_014905375.1. Classification (NCBI taxonomy): domain Eukaryota; kingdom Viridiplantae; phylum Streptophyta; class Magnoliopsida; order Lamiales; family Orobanchaceae; genus Phtheirospermum; species Phtheirospermum japonicum. The sequence goes on along the minus strand of BMAC01000295.1, from coordinate 356,549 downwards.
ACACGTTATACTTCTTAGTCCAATACACCATCAGTAACAAAGCTTATATCATTACATCTTAATTTTAAGAGATAAGATACACAAACAGAATAGGTAGAGTTTTTCAAGGTCCATGAAAAATGTGTCGACTAAGTAATAATGAATTACAACATTTTGTCCACGTATCTATAGAATTAAACAAAAGGCCCATAATATTTGACATATTTGTGATTTTAAAGATAATCCAGCCTTTTTGTAATTAGACTAAACCTAAGGGGCAGTTTTTTTGTAATTAACTCATTACTTTGCCCAAACATGTCCAACCTTATAGGATAAACAGATCGAATAAGGTTGTCTGAGTTGGATAATAAGTTATCATCAAACTTTTAGAAGAGACATACTTGTAGAAAGAAACCATACATCAAAGTTTAAGAGCACGCGTGAAGCAACACAAAGAAAACCCAAACTGAGCAACACACACAAAGCAACAAAAAGAAAACATAGCAAAGCAAACCACTCACAAAAATCTATTATAGTCATTTAAAGTCTCAATTTCATGTCATCTCAAACTAAGATTTGCATTTAGCAACAAAAGAATCTATTTCTTATCGTAATGGAAAGAAATTACACAAATACCACATCCAATACACTATTCCTCTGAGATAACCAAAACCTCAGATGCAGAAGCCACCTCGATGCAACTTTGCATCGTAAGAGGTATATTAAACAAAAAATAAAATCACCAAAATTTAGTTAATCATGATATGTACTCCAACATCCACAATTCTAGCGTGACAGAAAAATAAGCAGACATAACTAACTCCTCATATATAAACTTAATTAATTTCATTCAGAACTTTTTCTAACGAAATGTCTAATCCCAGTTGAAAAGCAATTGATGCACATAAATCTAAGTTTCAGGAAAAACCAATAACTAAAAAAAAAGGAAATAAATGAACTTACCAACTAACCCTTAGATTGAAACTTGTTGAAATACAACCCTGCCAGATTCTTCCTCTACTCCTCCAAATCATGGGTCCTAATCTCAACATCCTTGGACCTCTAGTCTGCCTCATTCGTGAAACCCATTAAAGCCTATGAGAATCATTTGTAAAATCCATTAAAAACAGATGTTAGCTTGATGTACCAAGGAAAGCTCATGGTGAAAAGATTTCGGGGTTTTACTTGCAATCGGTCAGAAATTATCCAAACATAACAAATACGAAATTGAAACTTATATTTATTTAAATTAGCATCATTCAATGATTAACACCATCACATTTGCTATAAAATAGTACAATGATCAAAGGCAAATTTGCAATTGCTCAAAGCAGTAAAAACATTACGAATCAAATAAATACGGACAGAGGGATTTTCTTATTAGCGCACCACATCTAATAACTATATTTCTACCATCCACTAAAATACTTCTCAGAAAACTAAAAACCAATAAGATATTATCCACAAAAGATCTAAAAATATTGTTACTGGTTTTTACAACAAACTTCAGCAATCACCAGTTAATTTTAAAGAAACCCAAAAAACAGATCAAAAAACATCTAGAAAACCATTTTTTCTTTCTGAAATACCATATATTGTCGGGATTAGTCCTCATGCTTCCGTAGCTTTCAGTGATGCTTTTTCTCTTTCGCGTTGTCTTTCCTTTTCAAATACCTCTTTTGCAGATGCATGACTTTATGACAGGATGTATATTTATTAAAGAATAAGCAAAAATCAACAAATAAACATGAAATTTGTAACAAACATTTCGTATTTATGTAGACAAATTACCACCAAATAGAATAATTAAAGAAAATATAATTGGTGTTTTGCCTATTACCAAATACTCCAGCTCTTCTTAAATATTACAAATATCACCCTTTGTATTTAACAATAAAATACTTATCTTATATATGAACAACTCATAATACAATAAATGCTAAAAGAAATAAAAACTTACTCGGGGGGTGTGGGGTGGGGGTAGGGGAAAGAAACATCTTAATACTAATCCAGTTAGTTATAAAATACTTTAATTCGATAAAACTTACTGTATAGAAGGCAATCATATTTTGGTGTCTGAAATTGACCGTAACAATCCTCGTATTCCATCAAAATCTAGAACAATTTTGAGTTGAAAACTAAAATACATGAGCATCAGAGGAAGAATTAAAATCTGAACAATTATAGAATTAAAACTATACTAATTATAAATAACAAAGAATACTAAAATGAATAACACAAATTATTTACTTCAAAATATTTGTAGTTTCAAAACGAACTGGCGTATTTTATAATTAGGCTAAACCGCAGAGGTAGTTGTTATAATTATACCTATATAGCATGCATCAGAGCTTGAGATATATAAGATCCTTCATGAACTAAACCACGAATTTGTAGAAATAGGCACTAAACACATTTATCATACACATATAATCATTGTGGAAAAATAAATAGTACAGACCAACCAGGGTTCTTTGTAACTGTACTTTTATGTTATAACTTGAATCCCCCTGCTAAAAGAAAATGAAATTATGATATACACAAAAAGAGCAAACAAAAGTAGAAATACCCTAGTTTCATTGGCTAACCATAAGATAAAAAAAAGCAATTAAAAAAAATTAAACCTGA
>BMAC01000295.1:334879-347542 GCA_014905375.1 Phtheirospermum japonicum | reverse complement strand
AGACAACAAATATAGATGCAACTATTTATCGTACGGAGGCAGACACAATTACATTTACCATAGTAGATCATCTATCATTTACGTCACTATAAGGACTGTCTCTTATACACATCTAGATGTGTATAAGAGACAGGGCGGTGGCGGTGGAGCTTGTTATAACTGTGGGGAGGATGGGAATTTTGCTCGTGATTGCCCTAGCTCCAACCGTTGATTTCCTGATTTAATGGCAGATGTGTCGTGGTTACTTTTTTTTTAGTTTCTGCGAGTTATGTTGGTTTTGCTGTTTTATGTCCATTCTAAAATGGTGAATCGGTTTTATGTTTGACTTTTATTCTGTTCGGTTAAAAAAAAACTACTAATATTGTGTACAAAGAAGTTGTCCATATTTTGTAAAGTACAATTCATCTAATATCAATCCTTTTATGAACCAGGTTATACCATTTTCAATACTATTCGATCTTTGGACAATAATTAGAGGATTTATATATACATATATACACATAATAACTTATTTAAATATTTTATTACATTCAAACCTAATTGTTTTTATTTGAGATAAAAATAAAAATAAAGAATTACGTGCAACGCACGGGTAAAGTACTAGTATGTATATAAAAAGATAGGTTTGGAGAGAGAAAAAAGGTCATGTAGGAGAGAAAAAAGCCACGTAAAATTAGTTTTCTTGGAGAGATAATTAATGATTATTTAGTTATTTTTTAATTAAAAAGACACATAGGATTAGGTTTTCTTAATTATGTAGGAACTTTCTTAACATATTTAGGATATATTCTCTAATTAGTTCTTTTTTTAAAAATCCTTTTGTATAAGTTTTTTCAACAAAAAAGTATATTCAGGTAAATCTATAATTATTATTATAATACTAAAATATATAATTAAATTTTTTTGCTACTTTCTTAATATTATCTTTTTTTATAGTTTGACATTTCTATTTCTCTAATTAAGGCATTATTATTTTTTGGTTTCTAAAATTGTAATACTTACATTTTTATTTATTCTATTACTTTCTATTTCAATATTTTTTTATTGTACTCAATTAATAATATTTTTATTATTCAATTATTTTTAACTATCTTCTTTTTTCCAAAAATTCATATTTTGATAAGTTTTAGAGCCAAAATATGATTTTCTTACAAAAATTTGCATAATATTTTGGAAGATGTGTAATATATTTTTTTATGGTCACTTGATGATTTTTTGATCCATCATGTTTGGCAGAATTTATTAAATATTATGACCGTTTTACTAATATTAAAATCTTTACTCAGAGAAATATTGTAATTTCTAAAAATAAAAAATAAAAAATTTACTCGACTTCGATACTTCTTTTTCTTCTTAAGTCGGTTAAATACACTACTTAATGATTTAGCAGGTAATGTAATTGCAATAAATATACATCTTATATTGATCAATAATTATACTAATTCTATTTGTCTACAACCACACATTTACGAATTTATTATACAAGAGTTTGCTTGCTTTTATTAAATTGTGTATCTACGTCAAATTAAAGTAATAAAATATTTAGTTCAATTCTTTTTTTTTTATTGTATGCATTATACTAAGTTTGAGATCCACATCTATAGAAAACTCGACCTAACAATAAAGAGTCGGGTATTAATGTTGAAAAATATTTCTTATCAATTTTCAAAAATATCTTTTGGTGATATTTCAAAATGGTGTTTCATATACTAGACATTGAGAGTTCATTGCAATACCAAACCTTGGAATATCTCCCTTGTTCTTGATTACCTATATTCTTACTTTTTGCTCTTATTTTAGTGAATTGTTATAATTAGCCATATATAATTATTTATTTAATGTTCGTCGTTGGTAACGACACAACAAAACTCATATTTTCTATTAGTTTAAATAAAACTAAATTATCTAGGTTATATTACTTATTGAATTCTAAATATTGGTTCTTGTGGAATACGACCTTGCTCGTCATATACAACATCTACACCGTACATTTGCGGTTAGATAAACTACATAAAATAAAATAGTGAACAAGTTTTTGGCACCATTGGTGGGGAATAACTGATAAGAAATTAATAATAATATAATTGATAAATTAGTTTAAATTTACACATTTGTTATACTGTGAATCTTGGCTTGAGTGAACTTTTCAGGTGGTAAAAGCAAAGATGGTAACACCACCGTCCGACGTAAACTAGAAAATCCAACAACTTCAACTGCAATTTGAATTCTAACCGCCAACACCACCACAAACATCCATTCGAGTTATGTTCCAACCCGACGTTAATCGGGTATACGGAGGAGCGCACACGAGCCGATGATTCTTAACATAATTAGGATAGATTCTCTAATTAGTTCTTTTTTAAATTTCTTTTTGTTTAGATTTGTTTCAACAAAAAAGTATATTTAGGTTTTTCTATAACAATTATAATATTAAAAATATCTAATTAAGTTCTTTTTAATTACATTTTTACTATTATTTTTTTATAGACTGACATTTCTCTTTCCCAATTAAAGAATCAAAGATGGCAACACCACCGTTCAACGTGAACTAGCAAATCCAACAACTTCAATTGCAATTTTAATTCTAACTGCCAGGACCACCACAAATGGCCATTCGAGTTATGTTCTAACCCGATGCTAATCGGGTATACGGAGGAGCACATGAGCCAATGATTCCAGCGAACAACTTTGAGTTGAAAACTTAATTAATTTCTATGGTTCAACACAATCAGTTTAGGGGAAGTGTTATAGAAGACCCTAATGCACATTTAGCGCATTTTCTCAAAATATATGGAGGAAAAAGATGAATAATGTTACAGACGATTCAATTAAACTTCGCTTTTTCCCATATTTGAAGGATAAGGCTTAGTTTTGGTATAATACTTTTGGGTTTGGAGACATTGAAAAGTGGGACGAGATGTGTCAGAAATTCCTCCTCAAGTTCTTTCCCCCAAGCAAAATCTTGAAGTTAGGGAGCTAGATAACTCGATTTCACCAAGTCGATGGAGAACCGCTACATGAGGCTTGGGAGAGGTTTAGAGAACTTTTGAGAAAGTGCCCTCAACATGGTTTCCCAAACGATCAACAAATTTTCTACTTTTACAATGGTTTGAATGAGCATACAAAAGTGATGGTGGACACCTCATCGGGAGGTGCATTACTGGTGAGAAACACTGATGCCGTAATGAAAATCTTGGAAAAAACGCAAATAGTTACTAATGGAAATTGATCAATCCATTGTGAAAAAAGTGACAGTTGTGAACGAGAGTTAGATGATGAATGTTCTTGTAGCACAATTGACAGTCATGAATAGTGAAATCAACATGATGATGCCTCAAAAACCTGGTAACATATAATCATAAAATAAATGGGCTTGCCATTCAAAATGCGATTAAAGATATGAATATGTGAACCAGATGAATAATGTTACAGACGACACAACCATCTTTTGCACACAAAACTGATCCAATGGCTGCAAATCTAGTATTCATCCTGATTTCATTGGCGTGGCTTCTCCAATCCTTCTCCAAGCCAACGCAGCTGACGTGTCCAATGCAATGTGAAGGCGAACGACTCACAAGGACGTCTGCATATCGATAGTCAAGTCTGACCGACGTGCTAACCTTAAGACCAGCCTTAACGACATAGCCACCGTACTTAGAGATGCGGCTGTGTCGACAACTATTTCTACTAATGTCAAGATCTCGAATCTCTTGAGAACGGCCACCGGAGGGCACGAGATCCCATTTATTAGGACATTTTTGGCTGACTACTCCTAAGACATTCACAGTTTGAGAGGTGCCGACATTAGGGTGATCAACCACGGGACTTACCCGATGTTGATCGCGATAATAAGAGACGCTAATGATGAGCCGCGTGTTGCGAGCTCTCATTTCAAGAACCGCCGATTACTCGCTCCCTATCTCACCCGGGAATCATAGACTGAGGGATACTTGTGCGGTTACATTGGAGGTTGTTAACCTTGTAGTGTGTAACAATCCTTCCTTTTGTTAAGTTTGTTTTGGAGGACTTAGGGATTGGGAAAAATATATAAGACTATGGACTAAATACTTATTCAATAATACTCTTCTTCTACTTTAATAAAAAAATATGAATATGTGAACCAAAAAGGGTCATATAATTATCAAAGTAATTTATCCGAACTTTTGTGTTTCAAAATTAAAATCCAAGTTAAACCATGCGCATCTATGTTTGAAAACAGGTTAGTTCGCCCGCAAGAGAACGTGGTCACTTGTAGACTGGCAAGTTAAACCGAGTCGATTCTCTCGAGGAGTGGAAATACGGAGTCAACGATGTTTATTATGAATAAAACACAAGTTCTAATTCTAAACACACGATCAAAGGGGACTTTTTATTCTGAAAATTTCCTAAGAACTTAATGAAAGAAAACTCGATTTAGAACCTATCTTGCTTCGAGGGTGTCAACCTCTTCGCAAGAGTTTTTTTAATCGATTCACGAACTTAACAATTAACTATCCTTACTAAAGACCGTTCCACCAAATATCATTCAAAGAATTCATCAAACAATTGATATGCATTCATCAAACGTTATCTAAAAGTGATTTAAACTAGAGCAAACCATTCCAAATATCCAAATCACGGTAATATGAATCAATTAATTAATAATAAGCAATTCGTAACCAAATCGTTCACGAGAACTTAATCATAAATGATTAATAAGATATATCTAAACATAACATCACAAGAATACTATCTAACATGAATCACTAAACTAATTAACGAGATAAAGGTTTAGAGTTTACTAAATCGTGAGAAGACTCTATCATGATAATACGATGAATCTTTGCTAAATCCATCTATTCCAAGGATGAAATGAACCACGTTGAATCCTGGAAGCTTGTCACGAACCTCCGTCTCCAGCGGTTATCACGAACCAATCGAACTCTAAATGAATTTGCCGTAAGGGCTATAAGTCAAAGGTTGAGAAAGTTGTCAATTCTCTCTTCCAATGGTATATATCCAGTCTAAGGATGAAAGGATGGGTCTTCTCTGAGAATTTTTAAGTTTTAAAGGCTCAAAAGCTGTTTCGTAACTGAAGAATCCCAAAAATCTGCATTTGTAACGTATAAGTCCGATCGGATGGTTCATGAGTACGATATGATGAAAGTTTCTGTCCTCTTGTCCGGTTGGACGTAGAGCTTATCCGATCGGTGCATGCTTGAAAGTCAATCTGTTTGGTTAGTAGGCTAATCCGATCAGACAAGTGTTCTTTTGGCTGTTTTAAGCGCTGAAGCCTTTGTCTTCATCTCCCGTTTTATCAAGTGACTCAGTTGTAAGAGTAAAACAAGAAAAATGGTTCAAAATGACCAATTATTGAACGAAAAGTCGACAATTTTAGCAAATGGAAAAAGAATGCAAAATAGCTTATTCTTAACTAAAAAAGATGGTAAAAGGACTTAAACATGACTCAACATATGTACAAAAGTGTAACAAAAATGTATAAATCAACCACCCAGCGCTTCATTGGTTTGTTCGTCCTCGAACAAACGAAAGAATCAATATCAAGAAAGAATGACGGTAGTTAGATCAAAGAGTCATGTTGTGTATATAACTTAGCTTTGCAAATATAAACACTTTTGTTGAAAACTCTCAAGCTAAGTTCGTGTTACCTTTTCACCTTGAAATCAAAAGAATGCGTCCTCACAAAAGGGAAATATATATAATGGTGCACTCATTCGCTCGTGTTTTTCAAAAGGTAAGTGTATAAGCTCGGGTCAACATAAACATGCATTCAATGACTCGTGAAAATCGAAGACTCATACATCGCATATAGGTGTGCACATCTGATCATGAATCAAATTAGGACTTTTTAGGGTTGTAATGTAGCCTCTTTGTTAAGGTATGTCATATATAAAGATGTGTGGATAACTTGCGAACAAACGCAATCAATAACTCACTCAATCAAACATTTTTAAGCATAGAGCATAGTTTTCAATCCTCCCAAAATAACCAAGTATTGCTATTTTCAATCTTTTATAAATAAGGCTATTTCTTACCCCAAAACTGAGTAACACGCCCGATCCTGAAGAACAAGAGTGTTAGTTCCTTCTATACTTGTTTGCCTTTATAAATAGGCTTTATTCTTAACATCTAGATGCTCTTGTGAACTTAAGAGTTTTTTTTAATAATAGTATCCCACTAATTCCCACCCTGCAATCGTCATATCTCATTAAACCAATGATAAATAAAACTCTCATCTCACAGAATTAAATAAAATAAGAGCTACAATAATGCTCGTGGCTAACAAAGAGACAGAATAAAGGCTCGAAGGGGCTAATTAGGAATTTACAGTGGTTTTTATTTCTGAATATAGCCGGAATTGGGTTTTATATGTGCCTATCATCATTTTCAAAACCAAATGTACATATGCGACTTAAATACTTCTCAAGACCCTTATCGAATCACAGCATGCAATGTTGATAAACACACAAGGCTTCTTACAAGGGTTTTATTCAAACTTTGAAAGCAAGGTGACCGAGTTTTGAAAGCTTTGCAAAATTTGCTAACGACTAAGTGTTATTTTAAATAATTATATATAAATAGGTTTAGAAAGACTTTGCACTAAACAAGCTCAAAAGACTCCAACGATAGGTCACACCGTTCATGATTTCGACAAGCAAGCCAGTACAAATACAAATAAGCATGGGAATAATGTCAACTAAAGCTGACACACGCAATTGGTCAATTCATACGTAGTTACTCAATAGAATGACAAAAAAGTAAATAAAATGATAAAAATGATTTGAATTATGCATGCATCCAGATACATCCGGTCGGATATAGTGCTCGTCCGGTCGGATTACCATGTCTGGCCGGTTGTCGTCCTTGTCCGGTCGGATAAGAAGACAGTAGGTTTTATCCGGTCGGATAAGAGGACGGTAGGTTTTATCCGGTCGGATGTTACTATCCATCCGATCGGATGATACCTTTTTCGGTGAATTTTGACCGATTTCACCCCCCTGCAAAAAGAAATTATCAATCTCCTGGTTGCTGACCAAAATAAGTAATAAACGGGGAAGGATTAGTTCAAACATGCAAAAAATCGAATCAATTATTTAATACAGAAACCCACGCACCCAACACAAATAAAATAATAAAAACTAAATAAAGAATGGAAAAGTTTGGATAGAAATGATACAAATTGTGGCACGGTCCCGCCTACTGGTCCATGTCGTCTGAAGGTGGAGGTGGGTAGCGATGCTCGATCCTCGTCAAGCCTTCATTAATAGAAATGAGGTATCCGTAGTTGGATTCGACGTTGTCGTTCAATCTAGCGAGATATTGGTTAGTTGTGGCCATGTTGGCGTCCAATATCTCCAGGGAACCTCGAAACGTCCTGGCTTCTTCACGTGCCTCCCACGCATCCTGGCGAGCGTCCCGAGCGTACTCTTCTTGATTGAGGCTCAGTTGCCTCATTTGATCCATCATACTCGCTTAGAAGTCCTACTGCTGCCTCCGCTGATCATCCGAGTAACCACCCCCGTAGTTACCACTATAGCCACCACTGTAGCCACCATACTCGAGACCTCATAGTCTCCGTGCGCATATCCTTGGAAACCCGTGTTTCCATCATCTCCGTCCTCCTCATCGTCATCCTCATTCTCTTCGTCATCATCATCATTCTCGTCGTCGTCGGTGTCTTCGACTGTTTCGGCCCTTTCCTTTTCCGAGGGCATCAAGAAAGTCAGAATTGTAATATTTTGACCGATGAATGTTCGACTTTCAACCAGCATAGCCACACTCGGATAGATAATGTCGCCGTCGTAAGGGTTGCAGTTGTGGTGTCGTGAGAGCTCGGTGACGAACGTGCCCAAGGTGAGCTTTGCCTTCTTCTTATAGTCCATTTCTTTGAACGTTCTCTATCGCGGCCAACAGTAGCGGATAGAGTTTTGCGTCACCCCGGTGGTGCGTGATCCACAAGGCTCGCAGTTCGAATGAAGAGATCCACGTCATGTCCTCCTTTCCCAAAAACACTTGCATGAGAAACTTATACGTCAAGTACATGGCATTCAACCGTAATGATGTAGAATTAAAAAGACATCTGGGCTTCGGCGGTGCTCCCGAAAGTTTCTCCCACCAAACCTTATTGTCGTAATCATCATGCTGAAATGACTCGTCCCCCAGTTTGTTGCTGTTTATTCCAAAGATAACGTCGAACTCGCCTTTGGTGTTGTGAAATGGGTGGTTGCGTATTCGACAATCGAAAGAGCCATCGGCAACAGGCTTGTAAGTCGTGAAGAACTCCAGCCGGGTTGCTTGACATCGACCCACTTTTTCAAGTCGAGGGACTTGATGCCCACCATGAATTTCTCCACCATTTTATCGTTCATGGCGATTTGACGATTCCAAAAGTCCGTATCGATATGCCGAGGAGCGTAAACATCTTGCGCAGTCAAAGATTTATATAACGTCACCTCCCCTTCGTCAATCAAATCAGACAGAGCCAAACCTCCCCCGGCGTTGCTCGTTCCTCTCCCACGACTTCTCCCCAAGTTGCTTCCCTTCATTGGTTGCGAACCAGAAGCCATTGCGATGAGGAAATTCAAAAATTTAGCACAAAAACTCTTTCAGGATTTTTGTCGAACACATGCTGTGCGACACACTCTCAACCAAAAATAATATCCAAACTTTCCCAACATCCAATCACCTTTCAAATTCCCTGAAAACCAATTCCCAAGCAGTTAATGAGTTCGAGTTCAAGCCGTTTTCCCTCGAGAATCATAGATTCGTGTTCTTGAGGTTTGAAGGAAATGAAATGGACTTGATTCTTTTTTCTGAATGGATAGAGTTGCTTGTTTAGTTCTCCGATCGGATACGTTTATTTGCAAGACTTTTGGGATTAGGAATACCTCAAAAGTGATTCCGCTCTTTTGCTCTGTCGTCCGATCGGATGTGAGTCCAGTGTGTTTGGTCCGATCAGATAGTGCTCTTGTCCGGTCGGTTGGTTCTCCAGTAACTTTAGTCCGATCGGTTTAACCCTTCATTCGGTCGGATGGTACTGTTCGCTGTAATATATATATATATATATATATATATATATATATATATATATATATATATATATATATATATATATATATATATATATATATATATATATATATATATATATATATATATATATATATATATATATATATATATATATATGTAAATTTTGTTTATATAAATATATACCCTTTTTTTGCATTTTAATTTAAGTATATATATTGGTTGTCCCTGCAACACTCACGAGAAGATTCGTTAAATAGAAATAAATCGCGCAAGCATAAATCCTTTATTAATCAATATTTGAGCATAAATGCTCTTTATTTAAACTTGAAATTCAACCATAAGATAACAACCAATTCTTAAACACAAGCGCAGATGGAATTAAACTAACGTAAACAAGGAATTAAGATCATATGGTCTAGGTCCATAAGCCAAATATTCAAGGTTTTCTTATATCCTCCTCCATCTTGGCAATCTTGGCCTTGAGTTCGACGATCTTGTCGTCCGCCTCGGCCAAATATATGTGGAGGGTGGCTATGTCCTCCGTAAGTGCCACCTCCTCGTAGATATAATTGGACATATCCGCCCTCATCTCGCCCATTTTTTCTCTCTGTTTCTCCAGTTTAATTTTAAAATTCTCCACCGTAACATCGTATTTCTTTCTACTTACCCACCCATGACCAAAGTGAAAAGGGGATGGGTTGTTGCTCATGTTTCTAAGTGAGTATTCAAAAACCATGGAGTTTGAAAAGAAAAAGACTGCTGTGAGGAACAAGAACACTAAAGATGGGTTTTTATAAGAATCCGACGCTCAGAGGAAGGAAACCTAAGGATCTTATAAAATCAGGACGTTCCTAGTTTTTCCTTGATTACCATAAAATAATAGGATTGAAAATTAGCCAAAATTCAGCACAATCCAAATCAGACTTATGCGCAATATTCTTCCCAAATCTGTGTTCAGAATCAGTTGATCTCGCCGCGATATCCGATCGGATTGTGTGTTGCCCAATCAGATGGTGTGTAGTCGGCATATCCGATCGGTCATAATCTTTATCCGGTCAGATGATAATCCAGTAAGTTTGATCCGACCGGTCGTCTTCATTCCTCCAATCGGATGCTCTGTGATGAAGGTTGATTTCTAGCTTTCTACATATCTCAAAGCATCAATAATAACCTATCTCTACTCCAAACTTTCATCATGAAAAATATGTACAAAAATGAAAATAAAATAAGAACTCTTGGGTTACCTCCCAAGAAGTGCAACTTTTAACGTCCTTTTCTAGACGTTACCTCGCATAAATTCAAGTATCTTGAGGTGGATCGTTCAGTAGCATGAATTCACGATCGGTCTTGGGGATGGGTCCCCCATGGTATAACTTAATTCGATGCCCATTGACTTGGAACTTGGAATTACTTTTCTTGTCGTACAAAGTGACAGCCCCAAATTTGTTTATATTAGTAATCAAATATGGCCCACTCCATTTTGACTTCAGTTTTCCTGGAAAAAGTTTGAAACGTGAGTTACATAGTAAGGCTAGTTGCCCTACCTCCAATTCTTTTGGAACAAGCTTTTTGTAGTGGATATCTTTCATCTTCTACTTGCTTGCCCACGCCATCTCATAAGAGTCGTTTCTTATTTCCTCCAACTCGCTCAATTCTAACTTCTGAAATTCACCAGCCTCGTTCACATCCATGTTCAGTTCTCGTATCACCCATTCCGCCTTATGTGCTAACTCAACCGGGAGATGACAAGCCTTTCCATAAACCAATCTAAAAGGACTCATGCCCAAAACCATTTTGTGAGCCGTTCAATATGCCATAACGCATCGACCAATTTCATTTCCCAATCTTTACGGTTTGGCTTCACTGTTTTCTCTAGAATGCCCTTAATTTGTCGATTTCTTGTTTCCACTTGTCCCGACATTTGTGGATGATAGGGGGTTACTACTTTGTGTCGCACCCCGTATTTGTTCATCAACCGATCAAAAGCACGATTACAAAAATAGCTTCCTCCGTCACTTATGATCGCTCTTGGCACTCCAGAACGACTGAAAATGTTCTCGTGTAAGAACTTGAGAACGATCTCAAAATTAGCCTTTCGGGTTGGGATTATGATCCGAACTTTTTACACCTTATTTAAATTAAAAAGCTCATCCGCAAGAGAACAAAGCTAGTATAGGTGATAAGTTGGACACTAGTCGATCTCTCCAGGATTGAAATTCGGAGTTTTCAACGTTTGTTTAGTCACGAAAATTTAAAACACACGATCACGTTTCTTGGTTTTTGTTTTTGAAAAATATATCAACTACGAATTCAAAACACAAGAATTAAAAACTCAAAAAATGAAATTAAAATGCAGAATTAATTAACCCTAAATTATTAACTAAACTTAAAAGCATAAAATTAACCAAATTAAAAACCTAGATTTAATTATTAATTAATTAAAAACTCAATTAAAATTTAATCAAAGCAAGAACTCAATAATAAAAATAAAACGCAGCAGCATATAAATTCAGAAACTCAAACGATTAACCTAAACGAATCTAAAAGTATGCATGAAAATCAACGAACATGAATAAACGACAAACTTGAAACTTAAAAACGAGTAAAACATGAAAAATAAATCGCATGAATATGATTAACCAATCCAAATACCCAACATCCAAACGTAAACCATAAAAACTGAATAAAAACAGAGAATTAAAATCATATAACGTTCAGCGAATTTTCAGATTCAAAAACGAACTTAAAAACGAACATGAAAATAATATCCTAAACATGAAAACTATGACAAAAGATTGAAAAACATGAAAAAGGAATAGAAAACTTATTAAACGTAGTAGATGCAGCAAGTTCTTTGAGCTCTCCACAGAAACACGCTGAAATATGGACGAAAACGGGCCCGCGACGTCGAACGGGCTCCAGAATGCATTTTCATCGAATCTTCGATCTCCTCATCGTTCTCCGCATTTTGATGTTAAGATCTGAATCTAAACCCTAGGATTATGTTTTTGGTAAGTTCTTAGGGTTGGTAGCACGCTGGAACTTGGATTAATGCTTGGTATTTATAGATTTTTCGATTCTTGGGCTGCAAGTTATTAAAGTCAGTTCTGGGTCCGCTAACGGTAAGGTAACCATTATAGTAGCTACCGTTAAGTCTATAATTTTGCTTCTTCGGGCCTTCGATAACGGTTACAAGTAGCGGTAGGTGATGGAGATGCATCCAATCTGCCCATAGACAACAACACGGATCCTTTGGTTCTTCACGGTGGTCCGATTACAAGAGCTAGGGCAAAGAGAATAAAAGAGCCCTTGATGGTTTTACTAATTGAATTAAATGATCAAGTCCAAGTTCAATCCAAATTGGGCCAAATGGTAAATGTTATTCAAATTGGTGGGCTGCCTTCTACTTGAAATATGGGGTCATAAAACAATCATGTCTTGGAGGCCCAAAATGAAGAATAAGAGCATCGATTTTCGTCCAAAACATGAAGCCCAAGAAGAGTGACCTTTAATCTTCTCTAGAATAGTCTATTTTCAGCATTTTGGAAGGCTAAGAGATACTTGTTAGTCAAAAGGTCTCTTAGGTAGTTAATAAATCAATGAATGTGGTAAAACATGCATTTTTCT